>JXSR01S001876.1:0-17508 GCA_000969725.1 Ophiothrix spiculata
ATTTTGTAGCTGGTCCCTGTGTCTGGAAGCCCACTTGCCCATACCCTGTCTGAGCTATGTTATTATCATTACATGTTTTCATTTAGACTACGGAACTATGTACCTGGACTATCCAATCAAACGCTCCGGGATCACCTTGAATCAATGACAGGTTAACAAAACAATTCAGCTAGATTGTTGTCATAAAGTTATTGCATTTGAATGCTGGAATCATAATACATCTCATAGGTTGGTTATGCTACTTCGAAGATTAACATGACTTTAAAACAAATGCTGTCTACTGAAGATAGCAAATTTTTAGAAGATTAACTTATGACTTCAAAACAAATGCTGTCTACTGAAGATAGCAAATTTTTAAGAAGATTGACTTGTGAATTCAAAACAAATGCTATCTACTGAAGATAGCACATTTTAACAACAAGATTAAATTACGAATTAAAAACAAACACTATCTACTGAAGTTAGCAAATTTTAACAAGATTAAGTTATGAATTCAAAACAAATGCTATTTAAGATTAACATGACTTCAAAACAAATGCTGTCTACTGAAGATAGCAAATTTTAACATGATTAACTTATGACTTCAAAACAAATGCTGTCTACTGAAGATAGCAAATTTTAACAAGATTAACTTATGACTTCAAAACAAATGCTGTCTACTGAAGATGGCAAATTTAACAAGATTAACATGACTTCAAAACAAATGCTGTCTTCCGAAGATAGCACATTTTAACAAGATTAACTTATTAATTCAAAACAGATGCTATCTACTGAAGATAACACATTTTAACAAGATTAACTAATGAATTCAAAACAAATGCTATCTACTGAAGATAGCACATTTTAACAACATTAACTTATGAATTAAAAACAAACGGTATCTACTGAAGATAGCAAATTTTTACAAGATTAACTTATTAATTCAAAACAAATGCTATCTACTGAAGATAGCAAATTTTAACGAAATTAACTTATGAATTAAATGCAAATGCTATCTACTGAAGATAGCAAATTTTAACAAGATTAACTTATGAATTAAAAACAAATGCTATTTACTAAAGGTAGCAAAAATTTCCTGCAGTAAGAATTGGGAACTAAATGTTAATGTTGTAAACATATACTAATGTATGGCTAAGAGTGAAATAAGATTCTTTGATCTACTAGTACTAAAGATAACTTTCTGCAATGAAATTTAGATACTTACAGGCAAAATGCACAAGAGTTGTCTTGTAAATAAGGTTATCATGATAGAAAAGCCCAGGAATCCCGTTCCCGTCCGGAATGACTCTGTCCCGGGAAGAAAACAAGCTTACCTGAATCCCGAAAATGAGATAAGCAGAGGTTCCAGATGTGTGAATTTAGGTAAAGCTTATAGGTTCCGTTCACAATTTTGTAGGGACTTGAATGTCTTGAATTATAATCGAGAGAACCAAAAGGAATTCCTGAATCCCACCCAAATTTTTTTCGGGAATCCCGGGCACACAAATTTACGAAATTCACATCCTTACTTGTAAATATAAGTTAGAAAGGATTTTTATGACATTAATTCATATACTTTTTTTTTTAAATTACTCTCAGTGAAAACTTTTCAAAAAACATTCATAATATGTTTGCAGTACATTTTCAATTAACATATTTTGCTATAATTAATAAATCTGATTTGGCCACTTGACTGCGCACTTTTTAGTACGGTACCTAAAATGGCATATTGACGAATAGAATCACACTGGACCAAGAGTACATCATGGTCTCTGTATACATACAGATACCATTCACATTTTACAGGTTCAGATTTCGGCTAGTTTCAGAGTAAGGCTCAACTTAGGGTTAGGCTTATGGTTTGAATTAATGTTTAAGGTTGATGTTGAGTTTTCATTCGACCTAAAGTATACTTTTTTCATCCCTATCATACTAAATTATGCAGGCTCATTCCATGGAAAAATGATACTTTTTTGACTTCAAGCAAAAAAATCAGCTTTTTTATTCGACCACTTCAGCAGGCTTTTCAGTCATATGTTTGTTACTTCGTATGTGAAAAGTATTTCCAAAAAAAAATTTATAAAGGTTTTTCTATCCGTGCATGAATGAGCACATATGTGGTAAGTGCAATAGAAACTTCGCAAACACATCAGAGAATTTTTACTTTTTTCTGTGTGATGTCACAAACGTTACGGAACGTTACATGAACTTTATTCAGAATTTTGGCAATTGATTTGATACCTGCATGTCTTGACCCCACCAGTGAGTACCATGATCAACAACAAACTCGTGGATAAAATGTTTATGCTAGCTTCTGTAGCCATTTAAAAGCTAAATTTTTCATTTTTGATTTTGTTAGTTCTAGACGGTAAAATGTTAGACTGTAATTTCGTCATGCGAGTGCAAGAAAGTCGTATCTGCAATAGCTGCCTTACGTTATAAATTTGGATTGCACACTGTGTGACCTCCAGTCTTGGGTCAGTGGTTCTTGAAATGGTTCTTCAGGTCATACCGTCACCTGAAGAACCATTTGAAGTACTACTGACATAAGACAGGAACATTTTGATGGATTTTTCACATTCTTGTGATAAGGTGTAAAATAAATATAACTTAGGGCAGCCATTGCAGATACGACTTTCTTGCACTCACATGGCGATTTGTTAGTTCTAGACTGTAATCTGTTAGTTCTAGACTATAAAATGATCTCCAGTATAGATCGTGAAATGCTGTATCATCAACAGCATATACACCATCTTGATCAAACAAGTGTTAATATAATCTAAGACACACAAAATATTCTAAGAGATTTGTTCATAAAATGCATTTTGAAAAACACCAATTCAGCCACTAATGCAATGTGACATAAGCTGAGCACTATCAAACGTGTTGTAGCCGTTTTGGCCGACCCAAATCAATGTTATCCCTGAGGTACAATTTAAATCAATAAGGCAAAGGAGCATACTTCTCCCTAACTCTCATCATCTTACAGCACATACTAGGTCAAAATGTCAGCCCACAAAAACCTAAGTAGAAATTCAACACATGCATAAGATATGCCGCAATATCTATTTCATAGTCTAAGTGATGAATAGTTGAATTTAAGCAGTAAAATTGAACCCAAATTGCTGACATCGCATAGACTAAGCACTATCCGGTATGCTTTTAAGCATATCCCCCTACATGTTGCACCCAACCGACTACTGTATTGTAAACACATCTCGGCATAATCTATACACAAAGTGTGCAAGTTATTATCGCTCATCGAACACATTTTTTTAAACGCTCTAAATGTGTATCAGGCGTTTCCGATCCGCCATGATACAAGTGGATTATATGCTATATATGACTTACCCATGTTAACATAGTCCCTTTATGATGTAACACAGCGGTAAAGGCCATGACGGTATCTCCAAGACACTAAACGAACCATGCAAAGAGTTGGCCGACCCTTGATAGCTAGGTATTCAGATGGAGTAATGGGAATAAGCAATGAGAGGCTCTAATAATGCGGCAATCACCTTGAGGGAGGATTAGAGGAAGATGGGAGCAAATAATTCAAAACGGCCGATTGCTCTGCTGTCACTAAGACTCGCTATTAAGCCAGCTTCCTCTTCTTAGGATGACTCGATTACTAGTTTTAACCTGTCCTAGCAAAACATGGGTTTGAAAAACATGATATGACGGTTTGTAAATTCTTGCAGTCATTTTCTAAAAGCTATTGATCTACAATGGAATTGTGGGCTTCTTATGTCCACTAATATGGAACATAACCTTTTAATGGAGCAAAGCCTGAGACAGGTGACAGGATAACAAGCACCCCCATTTTTGAAAGATGACATTTGACTATTTTTAGCACCTATCTTCAAAACAAATAACTAGATTTTCTCCATCTATAAGGATTTTACACAATTTTATGGAAATGTTTTTGAGTTGATCTCTCAATGAATTAAGTTGTGGGTATCCAGCTCAAGTGCCACTGGTAGGCGTGGTCATGTATGATCAAAATTGATGACCCTAGAACCAGAAGGGGGTTAAGTCACATTGAGTACAAACTGAGAAAATGGCACAAACATCATATCATTTGTGTTATCTTGAATGGTATTGCTGTATCTTGCTCTGATTATCAAATTACTACAAAACTTGTACAGAATGTAGAAATGAGAATTCTGTAGCAGGAAATTGACACAACTCAATTTTCAAGATTTTGTGACTTAACCCCCTTTTAGTTCTAGGGTCCTCAATTGCTAAGTTGCCTGTGAGGAACTCAAAATTGTGCACAGACTAAACACAAGTAGTACCTAACGACTATGAATGTGCGAACATATACATGAATAGGCCTAAGTATATCTTACGTGACCTTGGGAAACCAATAACACAATCCATGTGTATGCACATTTTTATCATGCTTGAGCAGCTAAAGCCACCAACTCATAAAAAAAAATATTCAAAGCTTTTATTCTTGGTTTATCTCATTCGCAAAATTCATGCAATTAAAATGCATGCAAAATGTTCACGCTTTGTATCTTACAATAAAACATGTATACTGAACACATGTCCACCTCTTTGGATAAACTGACCATGAATTATTGACCTTGTCTTTAAGTCAATAACGATTAGCAATCTTCCGATCTGATTAAACCTCCGATAATCTGAGATTGAACCTATAATAATGTGACCGCAAACACCTTACGCTGGGCTCTGTATCTCTCATTATGTGCAGCGGCTTCATAGCTTAATCAGGATGGAAGGCATCTATAATTAATATCTTCATGTCTGTATATGCATGACTATTAACAGATTATCACCCAAGGGATAAAACATACAATTATGATTTAATTAAGGTAGATCGCTAAGCATCGCAATCAATTAGCGATTGCCCTGTCGATGGCATAATGAATAAAAACATCCTAAGCAAATACTAGCCATCTTTTTGACAGAATTTGGAAAATGATCTAGTCTTGAGAAATTTTAACCTCTGGCTAAACTAAAGAAAAAGTCAACTCTGATATAATTATTGTGTCTTTTTGCCATGTTCTAATTCAATCGCATTCATTCATTTTTTTTAAAGATTGGTACAATTATACCAGTAGATACAATATTCACCTTGATGTCTGTAAAGAAAAAAACCTTTCCAATATTTATAATTCACTTCTGGAAACACCTTCAAGATCTAGGACATCTCAAACGGCGAATCTCAGAAGTGAATCAGTCGGAACTCAGAACTAGACCGCTGATGACGGTATTGGGTATCACCGAAATTATTCAGATCAAAAGGTAAGTGTTGAAGCAAAGTTTTAAACCTCTTCTCATAAAAAAAAATTGTTAAAAACAACACATGACACTGCGTTTAGTGTATAAACGAAGTGGAGCCCAATTGGAAATCACAGCGCGATGTTAACATACGCACACATCCGATGTGTATAGTGCTCTATTTAATTTGGAATACCGTATCCACTTGTCCAATTCAACTACTCATTGTTTGAATTTAGATCACGTTACAGTTGAGCGCTTTCATACTACCGTGCCAAAAATTGTTAAAATAAATTAAATGAAGCGTCGGTCATAGAGTATGAATATTTGTAAAAATTTTGGAAATGGGGATTTTGTTAATTTAAGGAGATTGTCAGATGGAAAATAGTTGAATTAGACGAATGAATAGGGTATATCATGCTTGAATAGGGGTGTCTGCTTTTCCGACAATAATATCTTATGTTTTTGGCAAATAACTGACTTCATTCTTGACTAAAAATAGATTAAAATTGATATTTATTGTTTTGCCCATCATCTATCGTAAATGTACATTCATCCATTATGAGACGATAGATGACAGGCAATACAATAAATCTTATCTTTTATTCTCTAATTTAATAGTATACTGCTACAGCAATTTTAGAATGGGGAATTTAATAATCACTTAAATGTCTAATAATCACCATTCACAAAACACGAGTCCCGACAAAACTTAAATTTTATTTACGGTACTATCCAGTCACGAGTTATCCTTCTCGCAAGCGTATTTAAATAGCGACTAGCTGTATACTTTAAGTGATATTTATGGTGTTTGAGAACATACTGATTTATTCATACGAAACCTGGCACGTCATCATGGATGTAATATATTTCCTAACCATATTGTTAATTGAGAAGAAAAGTATAAATCAGCCATCTAGCTTCCCCTAAAACAAAGCTACACACCTCCTTAACTATATGTAGCTCCGGGGGGATAGGGAACTCAAATTTTGGTGTGTGTGACCCACAGTAAAGAAATAAGGGTCTGGGAACTGAAAATTCACTCTGAAAGGGGGTATAGAGAACTGAAGTGACTCTTAAATGATCATTATGAAATATCTGTTTTTGGTCAATTTTGGTTCATGAAGAAAACATTTCTTAAATTTTGCTTGAAATGTGGGTCTTGAGAACTAATTTTTTAAAAAGGAATTGTAAAACAGATTTCAGCGTAGGGCTTGTGAGCTACAGGTTGTGCTTGAAATGGGATCTTGAGGGCCAATAATAATAATAATAACCGGTTTTTGTATAGCGATTTTCAATTTAGATCACACCACTCATGATCCGCTGCAGGTATAGATCGTCACAATCATTTCACTTCATTTAGGCATTTTGCTACCATTTCAAGCACATATCCTATTGGTAGTTAGATTGTAATATGTACCCTTATATGCACCTTCCCATATCCTGGGAGGGGGCAGACTATGATGGACAAATCTGGTGACAGTTTTAAGTGCAGGAGGAAGACTGGAGCACCTGGAGAAAAACTTGTGGAAGCGAGTATGGACTGAAAACCAAATGCACATACTGCGCTGGGACCAGGGATCGAACCCACGACAGTCCTGGGCTCATTGGTGCAAAGCGAGGGAAGTACCGCTGCGCTAACCCGCTTCCCAAGCATACCCATACCACCTTTCTATGTCAGTGTCCTCCCTGGGTGTAGCTCTAACCAATAATTTATTATGTTACCACACAATTCAATTTCATAATAAATGAACTAGAACATTTCTAAGATAAAATAAAATTCTAACAAGTAAATAAATGCAATCAAATTGCAAATTACAGATCTTTTTCGTTGCATCCTTGTCATTGCTTGCATCAAAACAGCAATTGAATCCGCCCTACCCGAGGCATACGGAATTGACTGCATCCACGCCTAGAATAAAAACAGCTCTTGTGCTCACTCTCTGCACGCTCCAATGTAGCCCAAGAGAAGAAATCATGTGTATCCCATCATGCATTGCTTCCTATGGGAAATTTTGTACAGGAAGTCATCTTAGTAGTTGGTGATGAAACATACCCAAAATGCAAGATTATAACAATTAACATTGATTTGGGGTCATTTCATCACTAACTACTCACATGATTTCCCATGCAAATAATCCCATAGGAAGCAATGCATGATGGGATACACACAATATCTTCTCCTATGTAGCCCCTTGTGACCCATTTTTGCTATCACTAAGATCACATCATTATATGTATTCGTATTGCAAGCACATTTCCCGCTGTATTGTGCACACATTGCAGAATTCAATTTAATCAAATTAAGATCTTAGAATAATTTCCCCCTGCCAAGGAACATACACAGCACGATTAAGCGTGTTTGACTTTTTAAGTATGCTTAGTTGTCAGATTATGTGATACAAAACTGAAAGAATAAAAAAGAGTTAAATTGAAGCTACAGTTACTAATTTTATCCTGGATTACTAAGACTTCATATAAGAATGCAATGTTCATTCAGATTCTCAATGAGGCTAGACTCTTGCTACAGACATATTGCATGTACAATGTAACACAATATGCTGAGTATATGCTGAGTTTTTGCTAAAGAATAGCACCTGCAGGTAAAAACCCAATGAAACAATTTTGTAGTATGAACCATAAGCACCTATAAATTTCATTAAAAGTTTAACACCTGTACAAATTTGATTCGAAAATGTGTACCTACATGGAATGCAGTGTTCCCTTTAAGGGATTTTTACTTTGCGCCAAATGATGACATCATAAAGTCAAAAACTTAAGATCAACGAACGCGGGTAGACAAACTCCACAATGAGCCTAGAATTCAATGTTTACAGTTTATGAAACTGGAAAAAAAATTATGTTGTGTAAGCTCAAGCTTAGGTTTTGTAACTTAAACCCCTTTTTTTGGCTTTTTTGTTTTGAAAAGCCTTGCGCCAGTTTTTTGAAATTCTGTGACAATCTCAAGACATACGGCTATAGCAAGAATACTGATGGTATTAGTACTATGGGAACGCCTGGGAATTTCTTCATTCTGATTTATATCATGTTTGCAATGATTTGAGCCGTGCAATAATTTTTTTCCATTGCACGGCATGAAACAAACCTGTGTGATATCATGATATAAAACAAATATTGAATGCCTATGCACGTGCAATAGTTAAAATATATAATTCTGTCAAATTTGGACTGATCCATTTCACTCAGCTACGCCTCGTGAAATAAAGTCCAAATTTGTCCTCATGATATATTTTGTACTATTGCACTCTCAGGCATTCAATATTTGTATAACAATCAACAACAAGGGTAGGTCTTACTTTTTATGAAATATGATAATTAGCCAAATTTGAAAAGAGCATATCAAACAAACACACACAAAAATAAGAACATGGACCATACCAAATAGACTCAAAATTGGTTTAAAAAGTCCCCTAACCTTTCTAGCAAAGCGCTAGCAATTGATATCACTAAAAACAAAAATAAATAACAATAATTGTAAGTGCCACAACAAATAGCAAAATGTTGTCTTTCACTGCTCATCTAACCATTAATGATCCACAAACAATTTGTGTCCCGTCATATCGAAAGGTACCTTAATACCGGCATAGTAAATTATGAGATATGGGCCATTGAAGCTGAGCATAATAAAAAATCACGTCCAAGGTCGAATTTCTAATTTCATCAGAAATGTTACCTTTGAAGTGTATTCTATCATATTAATCAGGTTTCAACATCCAAAACATAAGACAAAGGTTTTAAAAATCGACATAAAAATCCTTTCCCTATTAAAGTTTTACTTAATACAAAAACTTCAAACTCCATTTTCTCAGAACTATAGTTTTCCGAATCAGCCCGATGCCTTTTGCCAATTTGGATGTAACTTTGCAACCGAACATCCAATAACCAAAAGTAAGGTGTCATTTTAAAGCTTAAAATCTCAGCTTTCAGATGAGACCAAAAAATCCATTTTTATTTTGCCGACCTTAAGGTACCTTTCGATATGACGGGTCACATTTGCTATCTTCAGTAGATGTGCCATGTAAGTTCATCATCCTAGAGTCACAGTAATAGAAGAACAAGCTTTATACTTGATATGCATTACTGTGTGGGCCCCTAGCTCAGTTAATGTCACATTTCTGCAGATTCTGCGAGTAAATGAAAACTGAACGCAATAACAAATCCAAGTGGAAGCACCGTGTAGGTTTTTGTTTTCTCTCATTTAAAGGAATTGGAATATTTATTAACATCATTTGTGGTAATACATATGTCCATGTGAAGTTTTTCTTTTTAATTATAATGTTTATATTTAACATCATTTGTGACCGTATAGAAATGATCATGTAATTTTGAAGTATTTTTACTTAAATTCAAGAGATTGGTTTTACACTGTTATAACGTTTTTTTATAGTTCCTTGAGTACTTAATTCACAGACAGAAATTAATTTAGATATTCTAAAAAATTTCAATTTTAATTCTAGATAATCAAACCAATTTGAATTTCCAAAGTATTTTATTCTCAAAAAATTTTACATCTCACAACCATTGACCCAAGATTGAACATTATACAGTGGGCGAGACAAAAATATAAGAAAAAGCACAGATAGCGCAGACAACACTCTCGCACACACACAAAAAGATGCGGCGCATACACCACAAAAATCGGCCATACGATACACAAGACCCCCCATAGACAAAAGAAAAGTAAAAACAACACACAAAAAAGAAAACGAGAACAACAGAGCTAATGTAATCAACACAGATCATTGTAATTAATAAATTACATTAAATACTTAAGCTTATGACTTATATTGTATAATGAAAAACATAAGGTGGTCTACATTTATTTGCTTATTATCTGTAAGTATCTTTGTTTACAATGGGGATAAAAATATGGTTTGGATTATATTTAGACATATAAAAAGAACATCAAAATTCAATATAACATTGTTTTAATGTAAATCATACAACAATTACTCAAATTTTTGCTGTTTTTTTTTGCTTTGCTTTGCTTTTTATGTTAAATATTTTTAATGTGTTTTATAGAAATAAATAAATAAATAATGATAAGAGATTTAAGAAACTTAAAAATACAAGAAAGAAAAAGTAAATATGCTCACAATGATCAGTAAATCACATTAATTGCATGTAGTTTTATCTTACTTTGCAAAATTCCCGAAAACCAAATATCACACATTGTTAGATTCTTACCATCAATCAGTCTACCCTCCCTCCCATCTTGTTGAGTTCATTGATCATACCAACAAGAAATTGTCGTCAGAAACAGGAAACCCTTTGAAATACCATACCTAAAATGGCCTATCATGTTAACTAAACGAACTGCAATGGATGCCTTCAACCCGATAATAGCCCAGTCAATAAAAGAAAAACATTGGCCTTATCCCCTTGATGCGGAAGTTTATTCAAACACTGAAGATCATATTCTTTCTAGAAGCAAAGCTTTACTTGCCTAGGTATTTAATAACTTCCTAATATGGTTTAAGAAGTAAACCACAAATATCTGGCATTGTGCAAGCAAATTATTCTAGTATTGGCTTGAATACTTTGATGCAAGGAAAATGTCTAAATGTCATGCAATATCATAATAAAAGTACAGTCACATTCACTGTACACCTGATAATCGTAATTATTATTAGGCCTGATATTAATAGCACATCAACTGAAATATTCCAATACACATCAATTTATTGTTTAACATTCATCTCATAATAAAACTGCCAAGCTAGTTCTCCACATGAACAAATCAGTCTGTACTTTGCATGATGTATCTAGATAAAATAGGACTTCAGCAACTGATCACACAAGCGCAAGTGACTTGCCATATACATATGCATAGTTGCATTATTACCACTCACACATACATTTGCGCCACTGGAGGAGAGTCAGATTGATGAATGACCGTGTCAACACAATCTATACTTCGGAAATGTACATGAATCTAGATGCATCTAGATTTGATTCCCCAGTGTGGAGAGCCCCATTGTCCTATTTATGCTATATCGCTAAAAATCATTACCATTTTGGCTTATAAGTGACATGATTTAAAATCCCCCAGTAAAAAAACCCAAATCTATTGATAAATTTCAAGCAGTTTGATGTGCTGATGTTAGATGCTCAAGATTTGACACAGTGGACAGCATCTATTCTAAACAAGTGTTTAATCTACCCTGTCAACAAAAATTGACAGTAAGGGCCAAATCATACTCGGCCTCCAAACAAAACTTTTCCTACCAAACATTTGGTTGTGACGTCACCAAATATTTGCCATCGAACTTAAAAGTATGAACGGGTAGCAAACATTTGGTCCAATATATATGGCAATTCAATAGCATGTGCAATCTAGCACGAACTTTTATTTGGTCTCAACTCAGTGTTGAAGTTATTTTGTTTGGAGTCACTCGTCATTTTGACGTCACGACCAAATGTTTGGTAGCGAAAATTTTGTTTGGAGGTCGAGTATGTTTTCACCCTAACTTAGCAAAAAATGGTTACCCCTCTCATACACATGTTTGGCTGTATCCAGAACTATAGGGGGATGCACATAATGTGGGGAAAGGGATATAAATCTTTTCTTTCTTTGCTTTTGACATGTCTGCCAACTCTAAAAGATAAGAATTTGATGTGTGCAAAGTAGCCCAGTTTATTTTGTAAACAAAATGCTAAGTCATGGAAGGTTCCCTAAATATCCAATCTAATCATAGAAAGTCATGGTAGGCCAAGGCTGTCAAATGTATTGTTGGGAAAGTGAAATTCAATGTGAATTATTAGTCTAGACACCAAGGCAAAATACAAAAGGGAACCTGTTTATCTATATTTAGTTGAACCCTATGATACAAGCTTGACTTTTATTTAAAAGTAGAACCTAAATCTATTTGTGTGCTTTAGGCTTTCGTATCAGTCCTGTGCAAAATTAGGATTTATATTTAGTACAATGGGTCAAAACTAGATCAAAATGGGACAAAATAAGTGAAGTGGGTCAAAAGTATCAAAATAGATTAGGGTTAGGTGAAAATATATATTTATTCTTTTTGCTTTTTATTGCTTTCTATTCCATTTTCGAAGAAGCTTTTAATTTTATAAACAAAATGATAGGGTCATTCTAGACCCATTTTGATATGTTTCAACCCATTTCAACCCATTTTGATGTAACACGACCCATTTCAATCCATCATACAAAAGTAATCATAAAAATAACTGGTTCAAGATAGGAACATGCATATTAAAATGGAAAACCAGTCACTTTAATAGGACTCGTAAAGTATACACATGGTACAAAATACTAAGTAATGTATAAGTTTCAAAACAATGATGCATATACAATACCTCAAATGACCCTAAAAGGGAAAAAATTTAACCCTTCCATCCGTGATTGAGCTTTGGTCTTGACTTAAACTGATTTTACCTTATTGCACAATTAGTTGACATTAACCCTAAAGCTCCCAAAGGCTACAAAAGCAAGTCACCAAAATCGCCTAAGTCCAAATACGTCATAGACAGGGGGTCCTATATGGGCACGAAATCGCTGCCTAGGCAGCGCCCCTCGGGTGGCTTGGTATAGGTGGACACAGGATTGGGATGCGAGAGGTCCCTGGTTCGAGCCCCGGTAGAAACCACCCATTTTTGACACCCTTATTTCCGAGGAGATAGGCTGAGGACGAAAAGGGGTAGGAAGGAGGTTAGGGTTAGTAAGTGACTGGATGACTTTACACTTAACACAGATAAGCTTTTTGAAGTCATTATACTTACAAATGACAGCACACCATGACGGTTTACTTCACTCAATTTCCTAAAAACAAGCCCAATCATATTCCTAATGCATAGGTTCCAAACGTCATCAAAAGAGCTATATTATTCCTTTATTTCACAATAAAATGTGCTTATATTAACTGCCAGACCTACGATGTCCGTCATAAAACTATATCACATTAAAACTTTAAATGGCTAGTTAAATCAATGTTGTATTTGTTTAGCTCAGCCCTGTAAGCAGACCTTGCACAGTGATTCTATTAGTTGTTATTTAACCATACGATAAGGGATGCCTTTATCTCTATTTGCAGCTAACATCATCTTCGTTAAGTTAATCATTGACTACATTGAGATAGCAACAACATTTCAGTTCAAAAACATTTATTGTTGCTGATTAAGGTCATCTATTATATACTTTAACATATGAATCATTGAGACTCATATTTCACCTGTAAATCCTCTTATTCTCAATCCATTTTTGGTTTATTTAATGAGGACGGGTTGGCACAGCCTTTCTTCCCTCGCCTTTCACACTGCAGCCCGGGGTTTGTACGTGAATTTGGTTCTCTATCCATACTTGTCCTTGCAGGTTTTCTCTGAGCACTTTCAGGGCTCAAAATAAGATTTAAGGGGGGCAAGGCAATTTTGCCTTAGGCGGCCATTAAATTGACAGGGCATTAAGGCAATATATAGGGGCACCAAGGCAATTTGAATTTGTCTATGAAGGGCACAAAGGCAATTTTTGCAATTACGGAATGTGCATCAGAGATTCAGCAATTGAGTGTTCTGCAATAAAACTGACATAGTTTAGGAAATTATAATTAAGCTTGTTTTATACCATGTATTTTCTCTTACGGTAGGCCTACACGGTTCATTTTACATGGTCGTGTCACTTTTGTGTAGGCCCTACACGGTTCAATTTTAACATGATGATGGAGAATTTGTTACTGCATTACTATAATACGAACTGTTATAGACCAAAACTTTCATTGATGCAAGCAAAAATATTATAAAATGAAGGAAAAGTAAAGATTATTGCGATAAAATCAAGATAAAATGTTGCCTTTTTTCCCGGGCTATTTCATGTTTTTAACGCAAATAAATACCCCCGGAAGTAAACAGCGCTTTCATTTATATAGGTTCCCAGTTTTACGTTGCTCCAATGCAATGCTACTAGGATAGTACCGGTGGGAAAAGATCGCGGGACTCCATGAGTCGCCACCTTGTTATGAACTGCGCATGTGTAAGAGTGATAGTTAGTAGTTTATGAAGTTATGAACATCGCCATCTAGTGACAATAATAAACAAAAAAAGTTCATTTTTCTCGATCGCAAATTACAATTTTTTGTGTGGATAAAATGACATTTTATCGGACAGCTTTCGTTTGTTTCGTGTTTTTGTCTACCGCATATTTCTTACGTAACACGAATCTTGCGTTCGTGTACCGGTACAACCGTGTTTCGTTTACAAGCTTAATTATAATAACCCTTTAGGTACACTTTATCCTGCAAGTTAATATTTAATTCAATAAAAGGGCACCACGGCAGTGTAAAATTGGGGCACGGCATTCCTTGCCGTCGGCAAGGGGACATTTCGTGGGGCGGTACGGCAAAGTGATAGGGCACCGACGGCAAATTGCCGCATTGCCGTCGGTTATTTTGAGCCCTACTTTTGTTTCCTCCTGCATCTAAAATCAAAAATTCTATGAAATATTCTGTCTTTCACACCACAGAGGTATCCCTTGAATTGTACTACGGGATTAGCCTGTCTTTCCATAGAAATAAATAAATGAAAAAATAAATGAAAAAAATAAAATAAAATAAATAAAAAGAGCTGACTTAGAGTCAGATATTATATATTTTTGAAGTGGTGGCAGTAGCAGTGTTTGGATGACTAAATTGAAAATGAAGATTCGGATGCTGTTGATGTAGATGCAAATTTATGCTGAGGCTTATGCAGATGCTTATGAAGATGAAGATGAAGATGAAGATGAAAATGAAGATGAAGATGAAAATGCTGATGATGATAATGATGGAGATAAAGATGAAGATGATGATGACAAGGGCAAGGATAACGATGAAGATGAAGGTGAAGATGAAAATGAAGATGAAAATGAAGATGAAGCTAAAAATGAAAATGCTGATGATGATAATGATGAAGATGGGGATAAAGATGAAGATGATGATGACAAGGGCAAGGATAACGATGGTAGAGATGAAGATATAATAATATCTGACTCTAAGTCAGCTCTTTGTATTTAAGGTAATATGATTATTTATTTATTTATATATATCATTATTATTTTACAAAATGCTCAACCAGAATTGGATTGAGAAAAAATGAAAATGGTAGCAACACTATCTATTCATAGACCTACATCTGAGCATACCATGCAAGCTGCAGCATCACACCTCATCTAATAAGCAACATTCTTATTGCTTTAAAACACAAAAAGTTGCCAGACAGTTTAATATGTTGGTGAAGCCTTGCCCATACTAGCAATGAGCATTTAAGAAAACACCTCTAGTAAATCAAATTTGCACGCTACCTCCCATTTATTAGATCCCATTTGGGTGTCAAAATGACACCATAGCATCTTGACTAGACGGCAACAGTCAGTGAAAGGTTCATCTACAATGTTCATGGCAGGCAGAGAGTGTATAAAAAGCCTTGTGTGCTACATGACATCATGTGCTTTAAACAGTTTTAAGCCAATATCAAAAACCGCAAAGAAAACATCTCGCCTCAGCACTATTTTAAGCACATTGATAGTATGTCAATTTAAGCACATATTATAAGAAAATCTAGTCCTACCTGGAGTTGGCGATACCATGCGAGTAGTCTGACACGAGAGGCCCAGCCAGCAAGACTTTATCTGTCTCAACAATCAATGTTATTACTGATATCTCAATGTGATGGTATATAACCCCATCATGCTAACTGCCGCTACAAAATACATGTCTTGCTGCAACAAATTAGTGTGTATAAGCAGCTTGACCTTTTAAATAGTTCATTTGCAAGTCGTAATCAATTTCTTAGTGGTAGGTAGGGGATGCCACACCATGCGTTTCCAGATAAAATACATCACACCTTTTTAAATCGTCACTTATAATCACATCATACGTGAATAAATGTTATCATGGCGCTTCAACTTTAGAACAAGCAAATTATCAAAATAACAATGATTCCTGTGACAACTTGCCCAAATGCACGTTCCAATATATTCCATTCAGATCGCAGATAAAAAGATTGAACAGTAACCACTATTCCCACATGCTCATTGATAACAAAATATGCAGTCTGCTTAATAAAGTGATATGACAACCTTTAAAAGTCAGATAAAGACCAAGAAACCATTGGCTGTCTCATAGCACTGGAAAGAGTTATGTAGAATGTTATAATCAATAACACCATGATAAACCAAATGCTATGCCCAACCGAAAAAGATGATCTTATGTTGATATTGGCGATGCACCAGACCCTTTATACAGGCTATGCATACACTTAGTATAGCATTTAAGACCATAAGGAAATAGCACACACATTTTGCAATAGCTAAGGGCAAAGCAAGAAAATTCGTAGCTTCTCAATGCCTGGCACATTATAGAGGCAACGGTCTTATTATTTTACTAATGCAAAAATATGATTTGATTACGACTGTCCATATGTAACATTAGCTGCGGATGAATTCAAGCCGACACTTTGCATTTAAACATGCGGCAAGTGATGCGTCAGCAACCAGATTCAAGTGATAAAAGCATTCACTTTGGTTATTTTATGAAAATTGGGACAAATGTGAAAAACAATTTGATCAAATTATTACTTCAGGTTTGTAAATTATCTCATTAAAAGACAAGGGTTTTAGTTTACATAAGTTTACACAATTGTAATTGACCAAAGTAGTATCAAATTAATACGCAGATTTTGGGTTTCCCAACCGGAAATCCAATTCAGCCCGAAATTTAATCCCACAATGCACTGATAAAGCATAACGATGCGAAATGGATGCGCACTACCAGCCATCCCAAAGAACAATTCAAATTACCCGCTGTCATGAATATGGATTGCAGGAGCCAATGTCACGGCTAATTAGTTTTACAGGCAAAACTGTGTATGGGCTAAAATTTCGGTACAGATTGACTTCCTGTTGGAAACCCTAAATCCACGTTTTGTACCGCACAAAAGAGACCTGTCAATCAAAGTATGGGATAGGCTATAATTGTCTTCTAAGAGGAAAATCATAAGCAAAGAAGCTAAGGCTTTTTGATTTTGATTTTGCTAATGTATCACAACAGACTATTATCATCAAATGAAAACATTAAATAAATCCCTTCCATAGAAGGGAGATGTTATAACTTCTACTGAAAAAGTAATACAAATAAATCAAATAATCAAGATGGTTAAGATCAAAAAAAAAGGAAAGATTATAATAATAATAATAACAGGATTTATAACGCGCCTATTTGCCAAAGGATACTAGGCGCGGAAAACAGAAGGAAATGGAAAACCAACCCA
>JXSR01S001878.1:8473-26647 GCA_000969725.1 Ophiothrix spiculata
GCTAGCTATGTCTTTCTAGTATGTCATGGGCAATAAGATTAATATGCTTGTAAGGCCAAAATACAATCCTACACCTCTATGTTTGCCATCATAGGATGTGTTAATGCAGTTTAAAGATAAAATTGAAATCTTAAACCTGAATTATTACCATCATCAAATGGAAAAGAGAAAGGAAACCTGGAAAATAGTCTCTTCACATTTAACTGATGTGGTCTAATTGGTAGAATTAAAGAGGTGATATTTGTCCATGAGAGGGATTTTGCTCATGTAATATCATTTTATGGTCCCTAAATATGGTTATCTTCAAAATTACACATGCCAAATCTAAAGTGGTATTTTTCTTTTGACAAAATAAACATGGTAAATGTGTTCAAATTCAGTGAGAAAATAACAAATATCTGTCTCTTTGTTGTATGACAAATGGATGAGACCATGGGCCTACGCATCAAAATAGATCAGTTTTAAATATCTTCAAACTTGATCTAAGTGTGCAAAAGTGATCAGCTTTTCAGGGGCGCCGGAAGGAAAATAAAAGTGGTATGGCCCATGGTAAAAATGGTATGGCCTGTGACCCCTTAGTTATCAAAAATTAAAAAAAAAAACTAAGCCACAGAAGACCAGTTACTAAAAACAAATTTGTACAGCACTATGCTGTGATTATTTATGCTAATGTTACTATGTTAATAATATTATGTTAGACATGCAATCAATTTAAAGCTAGGACTGTATAATAAAATGCACTAAATTAAAATAAATAAATTTATTTTTTTGTTTTTGTTTTTCTGGCTAAAAAGTGGTGCGGCCAAAGTCCACACGGCAAACACACTTTTGACACACCTGTAGCTTTTGTTAAGAAATTATAATATTCATCAAATCTTTTAACACACTTTTCACAGATACTTTGAAGAAATCTTAAAGTCAACTCAATAGAATTGGTTAGGTGCATACACACTGCAGTCATGATAAGCTCTTCACCATGATGTTACACTGGACAGGAATTCAGATCATAAAAGAAGTTAAGTAATTTATCATGAGAAGCAGATCATATTCCGTAAGTGGAAAAAGTCAACCACTTTACCTGTTTACGTTTACATAATTTACTTTGGTAGGCCTAGTTAAGTCCGAGTAAATCAGACCTGTCTCAACAAAATGGTGCCATTAGTTCATATAATGGGAAGCCAAGATTGGCGGTACACATAGAGGTTCAAGGATTAACTGAATGGTTGACTTTGCTACCTAGCTGGATTTTGGGGATCCCTAGCTGAATTTGGAATTGAAATTATACCTCTCTCATGGCCAAATTATATCTATTGTATATTGTGAGAAACCCCATTTCCACTGATTTGTAAAGAGCAGTTATTCTCCCATAGCTGTATCAATGCAATAAGTGTACAAATGTGATTGACCGCAGCCTTGAATAAATATTTAGTTTAAATTTCAACTGATTAGACCAACCCCATTTTCTAAAAAAAAAAAAAAATAACAGCATAAATAAAGAAATGGTGCACTAAAGAATAGAATTTGGTGCTCTGGAAATTATTTGCAGGGATTTCAGGAAAGTCTGTGGAGTTGTGAGAAATTCAAATATGCTCAGTTTAAGTATAGGAAGTGTATATTTAAGGAAAACAACAAAAAACTATTGCACAAATACAAGGGAAAATATATAAAATGTCACATTTAAGTTATGACATAAATGTTTTTGGTGTTTCATTGTGTTGTGTGAGGGTGATCATACAGCTCTGGTCTGGAAATAGACTGTTCTGTTGCTACTTGCTTCATTATTGATGACAGGAGCAGCACCAGTGTTAGCCCTGCCATTTATATACAAACAGGGCAGTGTAACACATTTCATGACCAAAAACAATTATGTGACTTACAGGCAACACACTGAACATATCAACTTGCAATTGTCAGCAAATACATGTTTTATGGTACATGCTTATTTGTCAATATATAGTAATGTTTCTAAGCATCAAGAGTAAATATTGCATATCAGCACATGCTGTTACAAAACTATGAACACACGTACCATTAATGTCAATCATCACACATGTCACTGCGTGGCTGCACAATGCACTTGAATTTACCCTGCTGGACAATTTATTTTGCCTAAAATAGATTGCATAAATTGGCAATCAATCAATCAATCAATCAATGATACACTGTACTTGCATGACATGCATACCCCATGAAGGAGTCTTTTAGTACAGGGGACCAACGGCTTTACGTGACTTCCAAACCACGGAGCAAGTGGAGTAAAGTTTCTTGCCCACAGAAACAGGAGACGAGGGGCTCGAACCCACAACCTCTGTATTACGAGACCCGTGCTCTAACCGCTAGGCCACGCATGGTTAAGCTAGTTTTTCAAAAATGTTCTTGTTTTGCTATGTGTAGCTATGACAAGCACGCCACAAGTTTGTGACATCAAACTTGTTGTACTGACACGTACATCCGAGTTGACTTTGTTTCATCTGTTTGTTCTGTACCACAATTACAAAAACAACAGGGTAATCAAATTTACAGCCTTCACACGTATTACAGGCTTTTTTAATCAGAAGCAGTTGTGCAAAGATTGTATATTTGAAACAAATGACTGAAATAGTGATCTTTCAACAACCTTGACAGTGACTTACACTGGTCCCCAGCACCTTTAGTCTCACACACCTCTACTCTGACCAAAGACAAAGGCAAATCAAATTTAGTAGTTGATTGGCCAATATCCTTATGGGTATGCCTCGGTGTCTTGTTTTGTCTTTTACAAAACAAGAAAGTGCTGTCTGTTGCGTTATTCATTCTAGTCAAAATTTTGGTCTAGTACGATTGGTTTATGTAGTCATAGACAAACAGAGTCTTTGGTGAAGCACCAAGTTTGCAGAGACCAGTAAAACTTGAGAATTTTCTACCATAATGCCAATAGCTTGTTGCTGACACTTAAAGAAGCAGATATGGGGTTTTCTAGTGCAAATTGTTATTAACAATTTATCAGTGATCATACAATCTACCATCTTAATAAAACTACATCTAACAAAATTGAACATAAAACAAATAACAACATCACAACATTACAAAGGTGCTTCTTGTAAGTGTATTATCAAGTTGTGCTGATTAGGACCTCTATACTAGTAATTAGAGTGTGCACAAAACTTATCAGAGATAATTCCTATATGTGTGGTATTTTGGGTGCACCAAACGGTGCTTAAAGCACAGCAGCCAGCATGTTAATATGCATAGAGGGAAAAAAGAGAAGAATGACTCCAAGAGCCAATCCATACTGTATCTTGATGCAATTCCATATTCAGCTGGCCGTTATCCAGACTCATAGTTTGTGGTTCCAGTAATCGGAACATTGTCGGCCCACCTTCAGATTTCAGCACTCCTTCATCAAACACCCTGTGACTCTTGGCATGACATGCCATTCGAAAAGGTCGAAGGTCAGGGTTCAAGTGAGAAATAGGGTTGTGAAATCGTAGCTCTAATGGCAGCTGAGTTCTTGGTTGGTTTCTTGTCAAAGATGCGACTTGGCTGGCTTGTTGCGCTTGTAATATTAACTTCATGTGGTGTTTGCTATCCTGAGGTTCCATGTAGGGTTATGGTAAGATGATGGGAAGTAATAAAAAGTAGAATTTATACCAATACCAGATAGAAGCTAGCAGGTTATTTTGCTGTGCTTCAAACAAATACACTGCACAAAATGTGTATTCACTACCAACATAGTTTGATTAAGAAAACAGCCTACGAGTTTGAATGATACATGTCATCAAATACATTTCTAAATTTATTTTACATGGCCTTGTTCGAATGTATTCACATAACTCATATTTTATTAAGGGTAATATTCATTGTTGTTTAATCACAGTAAAGAGGACATCATGTTAAATGTTCCCCCATGCAATAAACACCAATGAATTTATTGTTAATGGAATACATTTTTAAAAAATAATAAAAAAAAAGGAATACAATTGAACTAAATCACATAAACATACACCATGCATATGACATTAAGAATGATACAACTAAACTCACGAAAGTTTAGATAGTTCCATGCATGCAGAGTTATTGAAGCCAAGATGAAATTACTTCTTGATTTTGATGACTATGATGGAAGAAAACGTATGATAGAAGAAATACAGAAAAGTTAAAGAGATGTATGTTAGTATTTGATTTGTTAAAAGAAAGTGAAACATAAATAAATGGAAATAATTAACTTCTGGTTTATCAAATATGAGCAAACATGGTGTCCTATTTTGACATAGTGGATATCTTTCCAACCTGCTGATATATAACCCTAACTCCCAAACCCTTAAAAACAACCCAAGTCTGAATACGTCGTACAAAAATTTCCCATTTCCCCTGGGATTCGAACCCCTCGACCTCGCGCATATCCCAATCCAATGTCCAGCTATGGCAAGCCACCGAGTACTGCCTACCATGGCAGCACTTTCGTGCCCATCTGTATCCCCATCTATGACGTATTTAGGCTAGGGCAAATTTCTTGATTTTTGCTTGTTGGATTTTGTTGGACAGAGGCGGGTTAGAGTTAAGGTGGACATTCCCAACAGACAAATGTGATTTGAACAACCTCTTCAAAGGAAAAAATACAGTTTATAGTTTCTCTTTTGTAACACATATAACTGATCAGTGTTATTCACAATTTTGATAATTTGCTAAGGAATAGTAGATTTAAAAACAAATTTTCTTCAATAATTTGTGACCAGAAATTAAGAATATCCATTCAATGCATTAGTAGATGAACTATGTATGAAACAATTAAGCCAATGACATTCTAGGAAGACACACCTAAAGTCTAGCTAGACACTAATAGAAATGCTGAAGTTTAAAATATTTAAACTTGCTAGCATCTGATTAGCATCTTAGCAGCATTTAAAGTCAAACCAGGCGCTAGCTATGTCTTTCTAGTATGTCATGGGCAATAAGATTAATATGCTTGTAAGGCCAAAATACAATCCTACACCTCTATGTTTGCCATCATAGGTGCCATATATATAAAGCAACTCAGATTTGAGCATAATTATCACAGAATTCAAGTCTAATTAGTCTCAGGTTTGAACCATGATAATGTATGCTCAAGTGAATTTAAACTAAGGGTTTGACTATAGCCAACCTCCAAACGAATTTTTCGCTACCAAACATTTGGTCTTGATGTCGAAATGACGATTGAATCCAAATAAAATAACTTCAACCAACACCAAGTCACACAAATTAAACTCTGCGCTAAACTGCACATGTGTTGAATTGAATCAAGCCAAAGTCATTGAACTGGTATCCAATGTTTGTTACCTGTCTATACTTTGTGTTCGATCACATTTATTTGGTAACGTCACAACCAAAAGTTTGGTAGTGAAAAATATGTTTGGAGGCTGTCTATAACATAACCCTAATTATGCTCCAATTTGGGGTAAATCATGTGGACGACACCCTATAACAGTAAACACGAGGCATTGCAATGTGTGAAATCTGATTTATTTATACTCAAAGTTTTTTCTGTTCATCCTAGGGAGCACTTCAAAACTCAAATGGCAGCTGGCCACCCAGACCTCCGGTTCTGACTGGTTGCTATTGCTTTGAACAATGGAAACCTACTAAAATCGCCGGTTCCGGGCAGTCGGCCGCCGGTTTAGGTTTGAAGCAACCCCCTAATCAATGTAAGGTCTTTGATTTTCATTGCAATAATATTTTTTTTAAATCACCTTGAATTCATCAGAGGAAAATCAAAATGGTGAATTTATGGAAATGCCAAAGTTACCCGATCAGAGAAGAATACAAGATCAAACATCAGTTACCCCATTTATAAAATAGCACAACTTGTTTGTATAGAATTCTGAATATCAGTATGAAGAAACTTGATGAAATTATAAAACAGATATCAACTTGCCAAAAGTGATAACAAAACGATCAAATTAAATTTTAAAAAATGAACTTTAAAAACATGTCATGCAACATGAGTCAAACAACCACTTTTGTTAAGCTTTACAATATGTATTTTCTTCAAAACCACTTTCAGTAGAAAAAAATATTTACATATAATAATGTGAGGACCAAGTATACTTTAAATCCCATCCAACAGTCTAGGGTTAGTTTTAGGGTTAGGGACTACGGTTAAGTTTTTGATAGGACTTACTTCCTAATTTGAATTCCTAACTAAACTTATCAATTCTGTAATAAGGACATAAACTTCAACAAGAGCTGATACCTCATACTTTACTGAAATGGGCCAAAATAAACTTGTTTTATTTCATGAGGTACAAAACTCTAAAGATATTTATTGTTCATTGTGCAATTTTACTAGATATACCCTATTCACTTGTCCAATTCAACTATGAATTTTCTGAATGTATATCACTGTAGTGATGGTTTATTTCATACCACTGTGCCAAAAATGATGTCAAAATACTTTTACAATGCTTCCTCATAGAGTAAGATGATCTGTCAAACCACTGAAAGTTGTGATATCTAATACTTTAAAGGGTTTGTCAGTCTGAAAATAGTTGAATTGGACGAGTGGATAGGGTATATGCAGTGTGTCACTCTCACTATATTGCAGCAGCATCATATGAGGACTACTTCATTTGCAAACAACTACATACAAATATTTTCCCTCACTAACTATGCCTTATTGTGTTTGAAAGGTATATTTAGCAAGTAAGCTTTGCTTGGAATAGTTCATGATTTTTGAAAACCATAGTAAAAATGTGTTGCCATTTCATGATATTGCATATGCATTAGGACCACTCTATAAAATTCATCTATTGCTACTTCCAAAAAATGTCTGTGAATTTAGAAATGCATGTATAATAACTTTTCTAACAGTCAACTTTAATACATTTTCCCTATCAAAATATTTTGGTGCCATATTTACAAAAGAAACCATATCTTGAATTCAGTTTGTCAAAGTGTCTTTCCTTTTTTTCCTAGAAAGTGTTTCACTGATACGTAGCTTTTTGATATGAAAGAGTAAAACTGTTTTCATTTATTTCCGACTCATAATAAATCATTGTTTCACTTGTCCATCTATGATTACAAATGACAACAAGAAGGCATAATTAATGAAGGTAAGACATCAACCTACATGACGTTCTATGATACTTGGTCCTGAAACAGCCTGTGCGGAAAAGGAGAGTAAAGTGTGAGACATAATCACAAATTGGGACAACTGGCATAATATCATTTAGAATAATCCACAAATCTGCCAAACAATGCTAAACCTGCTAATATGAATTCTTTGTTGTCATTTTGATAGAATTAGTATCACTCTAAAAATATCAGTTAAGGCATGTAAACATAATAGACATAATAGTACATCGACTTTAAAATGCAAACCAAAAGGTAAAGGTGATGGCCTGTATTGTACAAGTCAAGAGTGCCCGCCTCTCTTTCGTAGCGATTGGGCCAGACTCCAAAATTTGTTATATTTGCGGTGAGGGGATTCTTTTGCCATCCCAGCATTGAAGAATGCCGGTACCAATCTGAGCACATAGGGTAAAGTATCTTGCTCAAGGACACTACACATCACTCTTCAGATTCAAACCCAAGACACTCAATACCCGATGATTTAGAGTCAGGGACTCATACCACTACTCTAAGAAACCAAACTACGCAGTCAATTATGCAGCATATAGGATTCCCATGTTGCAAAATGCATGTCTACACTGTAAAACACATTCATATTGAATATGTGGCATATAAGCAGCTCTACTCGGGGCTATTTTGGTTTGCACTTCTAGGTGTATGGAGTATAGTTTACAATTAATCCATGTATGTTAGCTTTGAATTGATTAGTCCTTAAAAACCCATAACATAATATATGGATACAGCAAACATCATGTCTAGTTTCAATGTTTCTTATTTCTTTCTTGTAGGGTGCACTGTTATTGTTCAAATTAAGGCCTAGATATACTTTGCCATTTTTGTAGTCATTTTCATTCAGAATTTTTATCATGGTGTTACATTTTCACCACTATGTTAAATTTTCATTCGGAATGAAAATTTTCATTTTGATTCGTTCTCATGGTGTTAAATTTTTGTCATGGAGTAAAATGTTTCACCATTTATGAAAATGTTTCATGATGGTATTCAATGGGGCATAGATCGATCTTATTAGGTCGAGAACAATACCATAATTACCTTGGTCTTTTCATTATAATCTGAAATCTGTCCTTGACAGGTATTGTGGATTTTATTCTGCTGAAAAGATTTTCTGACTCCTTTGATTTTTCTCCAAAGAGAAACATTTTCATTTGGAATTTTTATCACAGTCTTGATTTTTTATCATTCTAGTTGTAGTTTTAGCGGATTATTCCGATCGATAATATCGTCTGGGAACTCGAGGTCAATATGCATTCAGCTCTATGGATTTTCAAGATGGTAAAAATGACAAACTATATCTAGGCCTTAAGTCTTGGAAATGAAAATTCAGAGCCTTGTGTGACACAACTACACATGCACCTTATGTTGGTACACCACATATTTCCCCAAGGTTACAGTATTGTGGATTACTGATCGCAAATTGCTGAAGCCCTGTGTCTGTGCCAGTTGTAACTTGTGAATATACAAATATCTATGTCACTCCAATGATCCAATGACAGAGACTCTAAGTCTTCAACACGAAAATGAAAATATAGGCCAAACACCAGCTGAAAATCCAACAGTATGAATTATTAATCCAGCTTAAAAAATATCAAAGTTTTTTAAAGACACATTGACACCAAAGTGAGATAGAACCATAGCTTACCTTCTTCTTGTCTTCATCAAGCTGGGCCAGCTCTGGTAAGATCTACCATAGTGAAATGAGATGAGAAGAAAAGTGGCATGGAATGATGATCACTACAAACTATCTTGCTGTATCATAAATGATATGATCTAGTGTTGGGTGGAATGTGATCTAGTGTTGTTGAAAGCTTGAAGTTGTGACTTTGTGATCTAATGTTGGGCAACATTCAAAGATGTGTCAGGATTCATGATGAATTAGTGTTGGGCAAGAAGAAAACTTGAAGTTGTGATCTAGTGTTGGGTAAGAGGTGTCATTCATGAAAGATATGTGTATGTTGGACGAGAAGAAAGTCTGAAGTTGTAGTCTTTCTCACTCCTATAATCAAATCAGTATTGTGTCATTTCCCTTATGTTGTGTAGGTGACAATGTGATGGATATGTTTTAAAATATACCATTCACAATTTGTTGATGATTAAGTACTGTGGTAGAAGGGGGCATAGTGATGACTTTAAAAACATGAACGGGAGTTATGATCTTTGAATTTACAAGAAGTTAAAAAACACATACACATATATACACACATAAAAAGATCTGACAATATGTAATACTTGATACTTAGTATACAACATTTGAAATGTCTTTTTAAAATTAAGTCTCAGACAATCACACAGACAGTTTTTGATATTCAAGGTAACATTCTAAATAAAATTATTCAACTATAATAAAGTGAAGACTAGGATCAATTATTCTATCAATAGTAAACATGGTATTTGTCAAGACTACCAAAATATTGTTTTACTTATATATTTATGAGTTGTAATCACTGGGGACTATCCTTAACAATTTAACCAAAAAATAGCCTGTGGTATATTTTCTCACTGTCATTTTCAAAAACAGCTCTCATTAAGGAGTATTTAAATATGTTAGGAGTAATGATTACCCTCATCATATGTATTTTGAGCTTTTGTTCACTTCTGCGAAGGGCATTTGAGCACACATTTACACAGGTGATAAAGACAATTTCTATTTTCATTCTTGATAATTTGATTAAAACATCTCTTTACATTGATTAAAAACAAATGACAATAAACATGAAATGAATGTATTGATTAAACAACACTGCAAATCTAGTGATCAATCACTACAAGATCAAACCAAATGATTTTATGCATTATAAATCATGCTTACCACTGATCGAGATTTGCTTTTTAATCTCTTCTTTTTCCTTCTCTTCCTTCGTTCTTTTACTACCTCTTCCTCACCAGGCTCATCATTGATTTGTTCAGACTCTGATGCACTGTCACTATCACTAGTGCTGTGAACATAACAATATATAGTACAGATTACATTTGTCTTTTACCATTTACAGGCATCACGTCATGACCCTGCAATAACCAAATGGGTAATTTCTTCTCGGTACTTTTAATGTGATTTGATCAGAGCTGGACATTAGCACCCGCCCAACAGCCAATGGTGTCGGGCAGATTAAAAATTTAAAGTTGCCTGCGCAACATGGCGGGTAAATTTGTTTTGGATATATGTTGAGTACATTTTGAGTAAAAAAAAAACCCTAATTATCTCCAACCAAATTTCCAGGCTATGCATTCTTAAAGTTACCACAAAAAGAAGATTTTGCACATTTTTCAAGTCAAGATCGATGGCCGCTGCTCATTTTCAATTAGAAAACAATGCAAAATTTTACACAATTTTAGTGTAAAATAGCGTTACTTTCAGAATTTCTAGTTGATCGGATGTTGTTAATTGTTCATTTCCAAACACAACCTTGAATTCTTTTCATTTAGTAACAGGATTTAAAAAGGTTAAATAATGAAATAAACAATTTCCTCAACTTACACACTGAAGAAGTCTGCTGAATTTTGCAGACTTGCCATGTCAAATCTGGCCTTGATCATACAGTTTTTGAAATGAAGGGCACTACCACTTAGCTTGTTCTAAACAGGGCTATCCGAGTTGACCCCAAATCCTAGTTCAAGGCAATTTACAAACATGATAACCATCTTTCAATACAAGCACCCCAATACACTTACTCAGACTCCACAAACTCCCTAATAATCTTCAGATCTTGGAGCACATGAATGCAACCTTTGATAGTCTCTGAACTCATCGCATCGATCATCTTCAAAGCCTCCAGCCGACTTTGTATCCTACGAACGCCCTCCTGTGGTGATGAATGGTCTCCTGAATCTTTCTTGTCATGTTTTGGTGAGTCCAACTTTGATGATGATGCAGAGGCTGAGTGGTCACCCTTTGCCAATGGGTCTTTATTACCTTTGAATTAAAAACGGAAACATACTGTTATGAACTGAAAACATATAGTAGATTGTTTCATAAACCATGAATCAAATCTAAACAATATAATATGTAGCTGTGGCACTTCAATGATAAAGGCCAATTGCCAACTACAGGATTTAAGAAAATTATAAAATTTCCAATATAAATTTTTGCTCTAATGTAAACTTAATATTGATCTAACATCAGATTTAAAAGGTCTATTTCTTATTCTGAAACAAGATATATAAAATGCAACAAACAAACTTGTTTACTTTATCAAATATGTATCCATGAATGAGTGATGCAATCAAAGAAATCAAAAAGTAGAATCGGTGCTCATTGCCATTTTGATTTGACTGCCGTGTATTATCCACGGAGTGGGTAGTGTAAACATAGGTAGATCTGCCTAACAAAGTAAAAATGCAGTATGTGCATTGCAGATATATTGGAAGCTACTTCCTTTTCCCTAGCAGAAATCCTGCAGAATGAGCAGATGATCAATTCTCTATCATAACTTAAGGTAGTATCTACAATATTTAAAACATGTTTATACAACCTTCTGGCACGGGTGTGGATTGACGTAAAATTGTATGCTAATTGGAAGTACATGTATCTCCTATGCTTTATGAATGCACATACTGCATTTTTAGTTTGTAGGGCAGAGATGGCCGCCATAGGCCCTGTGGGATGGCAGCCATCTTAAGTCATTATACCTCCGGCATTTTATGGCCATTCATACCAAAATCGTGAAATAATTGGCATATCTAGCTCAGAGCAAGTCGCAATAGACACTGATCATGTAGACACGGTTTGCGCATGAAATAAAATGCACACACTGTCTATTCATTAGGAGATTTATGTGATCTGCCTAGCAATAAGGCTTGTTTTCGAATAAATCCTGAGGTTTAATAATTCTGCTCCATGAGCGATAACAAGATGGCGGTGAGCACTTCATTTTTAATTTCTTTGGATGCAATCTACAAAACTAGCCGGATTTAGCAACCTATATTTCATGTGACGTATTTGCATCACTCGGAAACCCATCATTTTGGTAAAGAATTCCTGAAGCTGACTTTACACTTTTGGACAATTACCGATAGAAAAAATGCCTCATGAACACAATATCCAGAATGGAAAGTTCACGTTCACATTAACTGATTGCGCATGTAGGTAGTGACATCTTGCAGGTTTTTCTCAAATCGCATCACATACAGATAGTTCTTATAAGTGACAACCTTCTTATCATGACTGGTACACTTGTAGTTCAAAACTGAATAAATTCCCACTTTCAACAGAGCGCAAAAAACAAACCTATCTTGCATTGGTTGCCAGTGATAATAAGTTGAATAAGCCAGTACATTTAATAGAAATTTAGCAACTTCAAACTGTATCAGCACAATGATATTCAAGCACTTTCATAGTAATAAACTTCGCCCAGATGTGTTTCATCAATGTAAGAAAAACTATCTATACATCATGATTCAATATGAAAGCACAATGCCTTTTATTACTTGGGATCAAATTAGGTATAAGGTTCACATCATACAGAATTAATTCTAGTTAAATAAGAATCATACAACATAAATTCATGTTGGAAAATCTGTTTTTGTTTTGTATTATCAACAAGAAACTTAAGCTTTTAATCGACAAATAACGTATCCAAATTGTCAAATTCAACTACTGATTTCGTGAATGTATATTGCCTTTACCGTTGAGTTATTACAAAAACTTGTAAAAATAGTTTTACAATATATCGTTTATAGAAAGTAATAACTTGTCAAACTCTTGGAAGTGAGGGTATGTATGAATTTAAAAGGTTTGTCAGATTGCAAATAGTTGAATTGGACAAATAGATCCATATGGTATGTTAACTTTATATTTTCTTGGAGCACAAACATTCCAGCTGTAAGTTTTGCCCAATATGCACTTTATTTTTAAAATATGTTTGTGCTCCAATAAAATATTAACTTATATGTGTGTTTTCCAAACTCTTAATATCAGGCTAAATAAAAAAAATATTTTGTCTCAAACCTGCTGCGTGCATTTGTAAAAAAAAAGTTACGTGGTAATATCTTTTATTTCAAGATTTTTTTTATTTTCGATTTTATTCTAGAATTTTGTTTAGCAGATCATTCTTTTCCTCACCAAACACAAATTCATGGACATGATGGAATGAAACACTTCTTCACTTTATTTGTAACCATAAATGTACGTTTGGTCTTTGAGAAATGTCAACATATGGAGCTAAAAAAGTATAATTCACGGTTGATATACCATAAACAACTCAAGCTGGGGAAAAATAAAAAATTGCATTCCGCACTAATTTTAAAGTCACTTGTGAGCTTTGAGACAAAATATTTTTTTTATTTGGCCTTATAATTAACCACAGCAAGTATATTAATGTTATATAGGTTTTGATGTCTTTTTGTAAACATGAAAACAGTACGCTTGGGGAAATGATAACTTTTGAAAATTGTTATGATCCACTTAAAATTAACCCACATGGAAATTGATAGTGAAAGATGTTTAGATTCTAGTATATTGAAAGAGAATGTCTTAAACAGAGGGTTTAGATCTTGCGACCAGTTATATGTAGGGTTTTGTGTATGGTCAAAAGAATTAGTATATTGGGATGATGGGTCAAATGGATACAAATCTTGGAATCATTGTTAATTGGATCCACATGTTAGATTTCTCTGAACTCACTGATCTCTACATCACCATCATCAGCTGATTTGCAATCATCTTCTACAGCTTCACCCTTGATTTGAGGTAAAAGCACTTCTCTAGTTCCCTCACTAACATCTCCAGAAAATGAGTCAGATGATTCAAAATATTCCTTCTGTTTTCTCTCTAGTTTTCTCCTTCTCTTCTTCCTTGTTTTTCTTTTCCTCTTTGGAGAAACAGCTATACTATTATTTTGTTCAGGTGATTCTGATTTAACACTGTATTTCTTTGTTGATTCAGATTTACCTTTCTTTTTTCTTGGAATTTTATTTGAAATTAATTTGGTTGACTTCTTCTGAATCGATGGAAATTTTATATTTTCACATATATTTTTAGCTGGCGCTGTTTTGATTTGTCTTTTTGTATCTTTGCTATGCTCAACGTGGCCAATTTTTGGCATTTTTGTTGTACCACACATGTCCTTCTTTAATATAACTTTTGAACTCCTTCTTTCTCCAGCTTTATTTGTAAGTGAGACAGAGCCTGTATTCCCAGATGGAGCAGACTTTGTTGTTATGTTCTTATCCATGGTTGGAGCCTGTTTTGCTTGCTTTATTTTTTCTGTTGTGTTTTTGATGAGTGGGGTTGTTACATGTTTTGGTCGAGACAATCTGTCAAATCTTTGTTTCCTTCGTCTTCTCTTCTCTTTTTCATCAATGCTACTGTCACTCTCTCCAATAAGGTCAAAAAGAAAATAACTCATTACAACAACTTAACATAAAATACAAAACTTGGGAAGTGAACCAATAATTCAGTAGCTGTAATATGGAAATTTTTCATAAATTAATTACTGAGGATTCTGGCAAAATGTGAGGTGTATTGTATGTTCTTAACTAATCAGTACTTTTTAAAGTATACAACTTTCAAACTGGACTTTACATAATTCTGGCAAATTGCAACTTTTCCACCACCAGCTTACAATGAGCATCCTTGGGATTGGTTGTGCAAGAGTGGTATGTAACACGGTTTCAAGTTAGAAAATGTACATTTGAAATATATCAACCATAACCTTGACTTTTAAAAAAAAACATTATCACAAGTCATCTCTGTGTCTAAGAGAGCAATTGAACTTTCGTTTCAAAGGAATCAAGAAATCCTAATTCCTTTCCTGTAAAGAAACGGACCTTTACCACAACAAATTTCTTAAAGAATAGGAATTATGTGACATCACCTGCCATCTCTCACATGATCAGATCTACAGCATCAGTGGTACACAGCAAATTGCCAAATGCATGGAATAAGTTTGCAAGTTCATTCCAAATTTTCATATAATCCAGTTACAAACTTTATGCAGAAAAAATTGAATTTAGATGTTCATCTTATTCAGTATATTCCATAGTTTACGGCTAGTAATGTGCAAGTGAAAGCTGATTACATATTGTGCAAAGCTTGCTAACTATGTGTGTCTAAACAACTACCTTTGTCTTTGTCAACTTATACAATAGTGCAAAAGGATGAAATAAATGCAAACACATTCTGTTACAAACCATGAAATTCATGGACATATATTTATAAATACTATCAAAGCTCAAAATAAGTAGTAGTTATGGGGAAATCCAACTTTGCATCAAAGAGCACAAATATTTTAATCTACATAATACATGCAATCTGATCTTTTTTGCATTACTTTATACGCTATAGCTGTACTGTGTAATGACTTACATGCATAACAGTGAATAACAGTGAATCTTTACCTTGTGCACTGTCTACAGACTTGAAGTCGGCTGGTAGAAGCCCTCTACTCTGTAGTACCTGGTGAGTAATCTCCCTGGTTAACTCCAAAATCAACTCAGAATGCAGACTGAATACAGAAAAGTAAATACAATTTGCAATCAATGTGACTTTGTATCAAAGACATTGCATCAATTGGCATCCTACTGTTAATCATGATGAGTAATAAATTCTCTCTTCATTTTAGCTGTCTATAAATATCTCCCTTCCCCTATTTTTATTTCCACATTTGCATGTTCATATATTATACTCTCTGACTCTTTTCTAACTTTGAACATGCAACTTTCTGTTAGCATGTCATTGACTCTTTCTATTTAAATGTCTTATCAACCAGATTACTAAATGGTAGGAAGATCTGGAGATTTCATTTCATATCATGAACAATCAACCACATACCCACCCCACCCCACCCTAAAAATGGTTGCAGAACAAACAAGAGAAATTAAGTTGGAATGCTGGTAAATTTCATATACTAGGCAAGTTGGCAAAATGGCCATATTGGAAAAGGTTTGAGTCTTGGTGATGACAACACTCTTAGGGAGCTCAGTTTGCTAAGAAGTAGTCGGCCGTAGTGATCCATGTGTCTTGGGAGTCAGGAGGGATGTCAAAGTCATGGAACTTTGTAGTGAGCTAGAATAAAACCTTTTTTAACAGAATTAGAAACATTTTTTATTCAGTTTTTCACCATTTCCACTAACCTTTTATTCTGTTGAGCCTTATGATATTCAAGCAATGCCTCACAGAAGTGCCTCCCAAGATCTTGGTAATCTGAAGTGTTGAAATGCCTCGGTATGTCAACACTGCAATTCAGAAAAAAACATTAATTATAGCTAATCAGGATCTATAGTACGTTTTTGTCTAACCAAACTTCTGCGGTGAGATGAGCAGGGGTGATTTGAAATTTAGTGGTGTGTTATAAAATGGTGTTTATTGATTGGTTATTACATAGATTAATGAAAGTCCAGATAGGAAACTTGTCTATTTGCACCCTAAAAATCTGGATAAGTTAGGGAATTGCGCCACGCGGGCGTCATGCCTAGACCGACGCTGCGCGAGTGCGCAGTGACTCCGCTGTGCGTTGTGTCGCGCGCTACTATTTCTTGACTACAACGCAATGCGCATCTTATATTTTGCCGCCAAATTGTGCGTAAGCAAAGAACAACGCTTGACTGGCTCGACAGCCGCATTCTCAGTCAAATTACCATTTAGTTGCTAGAGTACGGGTTATTATGATTGTTTATATGTTCAAAAAAATGAGTATTTAATCTTAATTTAAAACATGTAACAGAGTACAATTGCTCATTATATTTAAAAAGATACAGTACCTTTATTGAATTAGACTCTTTGACATGACAAATAAAAGAGAGCAAGCAGAAAAAACAAGTAAACATGACTAATCAACATCAATTTGATATTGCCCATATGTATAGTCCCAGTCACAAAAATTGGTGTCTGCATTTTTATCAGAAAATTCATGTAAAAACATGAAGTAAGCAGTACATAAAATGAAAGCCTATGACATGATGTCACTTTCCAAGATTGACATCACTGCACAAATAGAAATTTGTGAAAGAATAACTTTAAATTCTGAAATTCCTATTGTTGACCCAACCTCTAAATGTTAATGTTTTCATTCCTCAAAATTTGTATTCAATATAAGGGACTCCCAGCTCCGGCAAAACAAAAATGGAGTCCTTCTCTTCTTAGCACTATTTACCTTTCCATGTTCTTAGCTCCACAGAATGTTGCTTCCATAGTGAAGCTGTTAGCAATGTTCATCTGACGCCACATGACAACACGACCAGTAGATTCTTTACATCTTTTGACACGGAACTTGCATCCTCTGAATGAGAACTTATCTGGAGCCTGTAGGGGGAAGCAGAATTGACAAGTATTTAATCAAGTTTTCTGGCATAAATTATCAGAAATTTAAGGTGTAAGCCAGCATTAACTCCCAGCATTAACTACATTGATTCAATCAATGCTCTAATTATGTATATGAATCCATTTTCATATAGAATTAATCAAATATGATATGTATGTGGCTGGAGATGGTTGATAAAGTTGATGGCCAAATTGATAAAACCTCTGAAAACATGCACACATGCTTTGCATACAACTTAGCATAACATTTGTGTAAATTATTAACAGGTTTATCCCTATAAACAACCAATCTCTGCACTTGGAGTTGACAAAGTGGACCCAGATACCCGAAATTTGTGCTCCATTGACAACAAATGACACCATTAAAATATGCTGAATATGCACTCTGGTACCTCCCATCTTTATGCATGATCTCTTTTCATATATTGGATTAGAGAATAAAAGATAAGATTTATTGTTTTGCCAGTCATCTATCGTCTCATAATGGATGGGTGTACATTATTTTGAGTAATGGGTGCCCCCGTGAGACGATCGATGACAGGCAAAACAATAGATCGCCATCTTTTATTCTCATTCTTATTCACAAATTTGAGTCATTTATAAACCAAAAACGATGTAAATTATTACAAAAAACAAGAGCACCAATGGTGCTGAGGCTCTGTGATGATTTGCGCTATTAATAGTGCATAACAGGCATGTCTTGAGATTGTAAGGCAAAGTAACATGTTTGTAAAATTCCATTTGGGATTGCAAATCCCAAATGGTCTGTTTTGTGGCGATTCTTCTTCTTTCAACACTTTGAACTGCCATAT
>JXSR01S001878.1:49277-60526 GCA_000969725.1 Ophiothrix spiculata
TTCTGAAACTTTGGGGAATACCCAATGATCACCTGATATTTTCATGCAATCAATTGCCTATTAAAATAGAATGGGAAATCACCTAAAATTGCAAAATATGAATCTTTCAGAAAAAGTCCCTTTCTGTAGCAATCAAAGATTTCAATAATTAAGCTTCTCTAATTAAACAATTAATAAACAAAAAAAACAAACAATCCAGTTTCACATAACAATATCACAACCTTATTTGCAAATGCATATATGCTGTGGAAGTATTTAAGTAGTTATATAATTTCTTGCATAACGAGCCCAACACATGTGATCTGGTTCCAAACAAATAATAATGTCCATAGTGGTTCCACTGATCACACGTATTAACATAATAGGCGTAAGACATACGTACATACAAAATTTATCAGACATCTTTCCACTCGCTTTTTGTTCACGAAATGACATATATATATCTGATATAGTGACAGGGATGACCTTCTGGGCCCACATTCATGAAACCCTGCTAACCCTAGTTGGCTGCTAACTCTTTGTCTACCTGTCAAAATTTGAAATTTGACAGGTAGACAAAGAGTTAGCAGCCAACTAGAGTTAGCAGGGTTTCATGAATATGGGCCTAGGTCTATTATAAGACTTTTTTCTATAACTCTTTACATTAATTTTTGCTTATTTTTGCTTCATTTGGACTCAAGAGTACTGAAACTACATGGACTTAATGTGTGGTTAATTGCCCACCACGTTTGTTTGGAACCAGATCGCATGTATTGGGGTGATTTGCATATATTATGTTGTGTCACTTCCACAGTGTATAGATTAAATGATATTTGTGCCCGGGAAACCACCCGTATGCTGCAGGTTCCAAAGGTGCCTGCAAAGGTGACTCTATGTGAGTCAAAAATTTGGCAAAAATTAGTGAAATAATACCCTGTCTAAGAGAGTAAACCACTAATCTGTTCAAATGGACACCCTATCTGGGACCATACCTGCTCAAATGAATACCCTACCATGTATACGCAAATATTAAGACGAAATGAATATTCCAAAAAATGGAGTAAATACATAAGTGTATACCATTTGAACAATTTTAAGAAGTGCCTCTAAGTATTTGAAGAATGTTATTGGCATTTTAGACATCATAATCATCAAGCCAACTATTCTTACTGAGTTTGATACACTATCACATACTGAAAGGACACATTTTATGTATACCCTATGTGAGACTTGCAGAGCAGCAGGTTGATTTTGATATCCTATAATTGCAGAGTCTAGAAATCTCACATTTTTGGCATGCAGGTGGTTGCCATGTCAGAATACCCAGTTCCCAGTAAAATGCACTGTCAAATGGCATAGAATCACTTAACCCTTTGCTTTTGTTATCAATTACAAATGAACTCTACCATCAGTGTTCCCACTATGTCACAAAATTGGCGCAGAAGCTCACAAAATTGGCGCAAGGGGTTCCCAAAACAAAAAGTCAACAATAGGGTTTTGGTTATACACACTGTTCACCTATTTCAGTTTTACTCATATTATATTCAAAATTACTCTCATTTTTAGGTGATCTTTCCAAAATTGGCAATGGCGAGATGTATCTTTTTCTTTTATGTCGCTTTGGCGCAAAGTCAAAATCCTTAGCGGGAACATTGCTTACCATACTGCCATAACGGCTCAGGTTCTCTCGGTGGTGCATTGATATGATATGGCGTAGCCTTGATGTCCCTAAATCTACTTGATACTGGCCAGTAAGGTCCATGAGGCCACAATTTATATACATCAAATACTGTATAATTCCATGTTTCTTTATGGCTCCTGAGTTCATCTTCAAATTTGACATGCTTTTTTTGACTTCCACTCATTTGCACATAAAAATATCAACACAAAGTGAATAAATACTCCTAGGTAAATCCCAGCATCTGCTTAGCAATGAAGCACTAGATTCATTGTAACAAATGGTTATCAATCTGAACAGATCACTTTGTAAGATTTGCTCCTCAACAACCTAACTTTATCTTTATTCATGCTTTGATAAATTACATCTTTATCAAGATCATTCAGTAATTCAGCTGGTATCCCAAGAAACACAATATCTAAAGGTCAGTTTCTGCTTCAAGTTTATTGGTCTAATTACTGTAGTCTTTGATTGATCAAAATCAAAGATAGTATTGCAATTAAGATAACTGCGATGACACTTACACCTGATACCAGAGCTGTATTTCTAACCAATGACTTGTCAACTTTTTAAAATATGTATTACAGAACTTAAATAACTAAAAATGGGGGTTTGAAACTGATTTTTGATGTTCTAGTGAACTGAAATGTTGGCCAAAATAGCCTTCTGAGCTGAAAATTTGTCAAATTCTTTGATTGTAGTTGAAACTCAAAAATAAAATAAAATCAAAAGTCATTTTATGTCCTAAGCACCAGTATCATACAAATGTTCTAAGGTGCTCATAGCTCAAAAAGTTACTGCTGGTAGGCATCCTTAAAAAGATGAGTTTTGAGGAGAGTTTTAAATTGTCCTTGTGTGCAGTTCTTTAACTGGCCTGGAATCTGTTCCATAATTTGGGACACCAGACAGAGAAAGCAGGGTCACCAAATGTAACAAACTTTGTTCTTGGCTCAACTAGACATGTGCAGTCCGAGCAAGATCTATAGGTTCAACACTAGGAAATGCCTTTCCTATACTTTTATATGGTAAAAGGGGTATTTTTGAGGGTGTTTTTCTCATATTTAGAAATCTTAGATGAACAAACGGGCATTGTAGGGTTAAAGTATGACATGTATTCTTCAATTAGTGTGATTTTCATGACCATGTTACCTGGAAAATTATATAGAAAATCTGCGTCGAAGGTAATGAGACCATACTGCCCACATTTTGTCCCGTTTAAATTCCCAAAATCCTGTTTTGGGGGTGTTTTATGGCAAATCACTCTCGCGGACTAATATGTGACTGCTTCTCAATTAAAATGTAAAAAAATGAAACAAGATACTTCAATTTAACAATGCAATATGAAATCTTCATATTTTATTACACATCTTAGTCCAATTTCAAGCTTTTTAGAGTAGGTTCTCTGGATGCCCCGTGAGCTAATAGTCCGCCTTATTGATACAGCTTGCTTTTTAGTAGCTATTTAGTGGTGTGTAACCTAAAGAACTGGAAAATGGGATCTAAAGAACGAAATCATGCTGAAAGTGGGGGTATAATGAGTGGCGTGGAAAAGCAGCCTTGGAACCTGGGTCTTGAAGAATCAGACATAGATAACATATGCAACATATGTCAGGGTGCCTATGACCATGGAAATAGTAGATCTACTATTTCCCTACTATTTCCATGCTATGACTAAATAGGCTCAAAAAATATACCGATCTGCACCTTTTTTTTTCAAAGCAAATTTATAAATTGCCTTCTGATGACAATTTCCCAATATTCCAGAGGTTTAACAAAAATAGAATAACATACAATACGGTAAAGTTAGCATACCGGTAGTTTATTACATTACTACCAGCTCTCATAACAAATATTTGCTATTAGGGAGCCTATCCAAATAAAAACAGGGAGGCTATTGATTAATTACCATGTACAATTAAACTGTTGAGTCTGGGCCTTCAAATCAAATCAATACCATGTTTCCTACAAAATCAATGCAATGTAAAAAGGCAAATAACTTGTGCCGAGACCAAAAAATTGACTGGGAATGGCATATCCAGGATATGGACAAGCTTGAGAAGCAATGCATGTAAAACACAGCTGACACAAAATAACTCAGGTATAAGATAACGGCCAGAGGGGCAAGCATCCAGGAGTTTGAAAGTTCAGGAAAAAACTGACCAGGGGTTCTCAACTTGTCCTTACAATGTGCCACATAAATGAAAAACATTGTAGGGGAAAGCACCAAACTTGCATATTCCTCAGTGTATTACTAATGTATTTCTTTATTTTTAGAGAGTGTCAATGCACCAATCAGTAATTGTCAAAGTGCCAAATTTGGCGCACACGACGCTAGTTGAGAATCCCCGGTTTAGACCAATAAGGGGATTTCCAGGCATTCAAACAGGTTTGTTTTTGCCTCAGTGGAGATCAACGAGATAAAACCAAAGTGATCCCTGCTCAGCGAGCCAGCATGACGTCACTAAGAACAATAAAAAAATGTTACAAGATACACTAATTTTTGATTTATTTAATTACTAACATGAATCATTATCACAAGCCAGTGTTGAGAATTTTATCATTGGGTCATTATTGATTAATTAGACTTCAGAGACCCAAATTCAATTGAAAAATACAAAAATTATGGTCTGTTTAGGAATTTTGTTTATGCGGTTTGAGAAGGTTTCTCTTTAATCTTGTTGAACTATTAATTGTAACATGTACCAGTACAACTTGAACTATTCTTATTTTTAAGCTACTTTGATTTTTTTAAAGTATTTGTGTATTTTGAGAGTATTTTGAAAGATCTAGACGAAGTGAAGGGATATGAGGAAACAATAAGCCAACAACAGCAGGTTTAATTCTCTTCGGGTTTATCTTGTTGTTAAAGATATATGATGTAGATCTGATTCTGCCAACATCATGGTACATCATCAATTTACAGGTGTACACACATGGATGTTTTTGGTAAACTAGCTATTTCTTGGTTCAGTTAAGTTTAAATTGAGTTGGCAATGATATGCTTATTGGTATTGAAATGAGATAATGCAATGCAATGCAATGAAGTGAGTAGTAACGGCTTTAACTTTCGACTGGGTATTGCAGGCCTTCTAAAATGGTGACCCGAGGGCTAGATCCGGCCTGCTGACAAAGGTCAGTTGGCCCATGATAAAGCTGAAAAACATTACAGCAAGGCATAGAAAAGCAAGGGGTTTTAGGCCCTTGGGCTTCATTTTGTTATTATGTATCTGGTCTTCACTTTCCAGTGAGCGAACAAAATTGAGAAACTTTGGACATTTTATTACACTGCCAGTCTAACACCTTCTTGTAAGAAATGACAAACCAATAATCAAGTTTTTTGAAAAAAAAAACGTTCCTTTTTTTGATAAATTAAACATTTCTTAGTTGTCACTCATATCCATAAATAGCCATATCCTAAAGATTTTGACAACATCTCCAACTACCACAAAGGATAATGGATTATTTATAGCTGTGTGAATAAATAAGAGTGCATTTTACTGACATATCTAATACTTTGTCATTCAAGATCTATCAGAGAAATAAATGAGCCAAAAACTCATCTTCATACATGCCATAAACTCAACTTATAAACAGAAAAGCTACACTTCCATCTAAACAAATTGACAAACTGTAAGTGGAAGAAAATGAATAAAGCCACATACCTGCATCTGAGAGAGGTTCCTGCTTGGGTTTTTTCTCTGGATATATATGTTCTGGTTTTCCATACAATGGCCCGCACTCCGGAGGCCAAAATGGCCCATCCACAGACAACACAACACCATTCTTGTCCATAAATCTACCATTGCCAAGTTTCTTTAATTTCAGTTTACCCTGCTTCAATGCCTCCTTGAAGCCTTCTGCAGTATACCTATGGAATGTCTTCCGACGTATTTCAGATAGTCTCCTCAGCTCATCCGACTCATTCTCGTCAGACTCGTTATCTTGTCCTCTTAAGATAGTTCTACAACTGAATCTAGTTCGTGACTGTTCCCTTGTCATGTCACCCCATGCATCAGGTCTATTAGCACCAGCACTTTCATTTTCTTCTTCTCTGTCATGGGGTCCGATACCAGGCTCAGTTTGATCTGTTTTAAATGATTGTTCGTAATAACGGAAATGGTTGTCTAATTTGTTCCAGGGCTGATCCTTGCGGAGACTTGGTAGGGTGTGGGCATATGAGTTGCATTCATCAAGTGATAAAGTTCTATCAAAAATAAATTGATAAATAAATAAAAAAGTGTAACATACACATTCCATAAGTGTCACAATATATTTTCCATCAATGATATGAGTATGTTCTAATTAAGAGATATAACTGTCAAAAGGTAAAAGGCTGTACATTTGAAATTAGAAGGTTTTACCTTATGAGGGAAACCCTAGAGAACTGAAGTGACCCAAACATAAACCTTGATAACTAATTTATTGGGCTAAATTTGAGCTCTGGAAGCAAATTTTTTTTATATTTTGCTTGAAATTGGGGTTTTGGGAACGAAATTTCAAAAATGAGGCTAGGGATCTGAAACATTTTGAAAAAAGGGCTTGTGAACTAAAGATTGTGCTTGAAATGGGGGTCTAGGGGGTGGCAGCGACATAAGTATGTTCTGATTAAGAGATAACTGTCTAAAGGTAAAAGGCTGTATCTGACGTTAGACGGGTTTACCTTATGAGGGAAACCCTAGAGAACTGAAGTGACCCAAAAATAATCCTTAAGAACTAATTTATTGGGCTTAATTTGAGCTCTGGAAGCAAACATATCCTAAATTTTCAAAAATGAGGCTAGGGACTAGGCCTACAAACCAACTACAACGTCACTTTAAAGGCAACATGTTCAACTTGAAAAAAAAAATTGTTTGTGTATTTCTCATCAAAGCCCACAAACAGAATTTAGAGTTTCTAAAATTTCTACATTGATGCTTATTATAGTTTACAAGACTATTATTTTGTTTACAAGCACCATAAAGCTCATAAAACAATCTTAAACTGCTGTTGTTTAGAGTACATTTAAAACTTCTTCACATTTCAACATGTTTATGACCATGTTTTGGTAGACTATGATATATAACCAGCATACATCAAATTTGATATGAATTGATTCACGATGGCTGAAGATATGGTCACATGAAAATCTAATTAGCCTCATTAAAATCAAAGTAAATTGACCTGCCTTGGAGGAGTGTGAGGATTTCTCATTATTTTCTACCAAAATAAGGCGACAAAAGTGCTGAAATTTAAAAAAGAAAATCTCATGATGTGGGTGTTTCTATCATTAAAGGGGCCAACTTGTGACATGTGCCATTTGGTAGCTAAAGTACAATTTTGGAACATATCTGTTTAATAATCAATCTGAAAACATTAAATCCTTCATAGTTTAGTTACACAAATAATTTGCAATATTTCCTGAGTAAAATGAAGGTTCATTGTGTATACATTGTGTAAATATATTCAGATTTATCGTCTCCCCTTGTAACAGAGAAACCAAAAGGTTCCACAATGTTTTAATGACACTTGGTAAACTCGTTAAGTATCTTTGATTCACAATTTTGTTTTCTCGAAAGAAACTGATTCTAAACTTTACATTTATCCATTAAAATTGTTCAGTTTCACTAATTATGATGCCTTTTTTGAACAATTTAAGGTGATTTCCCCTTGTAACTGTTTCTCCAGAGAAACCAAAACTTTATTTGCTACTAAACCCAAATTCGTCAATAGAAGATAAAAATTGATTATAGATATGATCAGATCTTGCAAATTAGACAATCTTTAGCTAGAATTTTTTCCAATTAAATAGTTTTTCATTATAACGGGAGCATCGTATAACTTCCCCATGTAACATTTTTCGGAGAAACCAAGTGGATTTCCAAAAATTATTATCTGTTTTTTTGTTGGTTTGCAACAATTGATAACAATCCAAGTGATGTTTTCCAGTTTCAACTAGTAAAATGGCTTTTAGAAACAACCAAACAGTTATCATTTGAGTACCAATGTGTTTGTTACATGTCAAACTAACCTGTCCCCTTGTAACTGAAATTGGAGAAACCAAATGTTACAAGGGGAGGTCAATATTTGCGATCACCGTGTCACACCGTATCACAGATTTATCTTGTAATTTGTTTTTATTATGCAAAAATGATCTGTGGTTAAGCATCCAAACACGAAATGAAACCAAAATTGCACTTTAAACAACACCAGTGTACATTTCTGTACACTGTGTTAAAATGTCACACAATTTTTACCAAAAACTGCATCATTTTGGATGATTTTTGACTAAAAATCAACGAAAAATAAATGTGCAAATTTTTTTTTTGCATTTTAATGCAAGCAGCTACATTGACTTCATCATATTAAAGTACAAAATGCTTCAATATGGTTCCAATTTCAACACTATAAATCATTTTTGTGTCCCAAGTGCAGATTTTGCCATGGGCCCCTTAATTGATGGAAACACCAATGTCACACTTCGCTACTCTAAACTAAGTTTTCATTCATACAGAACAATTAAGCAAACATGATTTTATATGTACAACTCTAAACTAAGTTTTCATTCATACAGAACAATTAAGCAAACATGATTTTATATGTACTCCGTGGCTCTTACGAAACAGGCTTGTAAAGCAATGTAGTTTCAAGTTCAATTATTTATATTTGTATGTACAACATATAAAAGAATATGAAAAAGACAGCATGCTGTGTAACTTAACTTACCGGTTTTTATCATGTTTCTCATTATATTTTTCCTGTTGTAATTTCCTGAGTTTAGCTCTATTTCTCTGCATTCGTTCTAATGGGGGTGTTTCCAGCGCATCTCTGACTCTCTGATCCAATTCTCTTTCCATTCGAAGCTGAATCTCTCGTTTCCAATGTGTTGAATCTAGATATACCAAAACAAATGAAGACATTATATCTTCATGCAGTATCCTATTGTAAACAATGACCTACATTGTAACACCACATTAAAGGAGCATAGTTCATTTTTTTCAAAATTTAGTTCAGATCAATCCTTCATTCAATTTCAAAGTTCAGTTGAAATAGTCCAACCATTTTGATTTTATGAGCAATTTTGTATTTCAGAGCTGCCTATATGCTTTGCTGTGTAAATTTAATTTTTGATACCATTTAAGGTGCATTTTCACTTATATTTCCAAAACGACATGTACGTTTCAGCGAAAAAATATTACATGGATTATGAGAAAAATATAAACACTATAGTACCAAAATCTCACAAATTTGAGAAAAAGATGAGGCTGAGGTCCTGTTGCTAATATAACACTAACCTTCCATACAAGAATTATCTCCAACATACATGCATACTGCAATCATATCATGGTCGACAGCCATTTTGTGATTCATAGTTCTGTCAATCATAGTCATAAACTCACATAATCTTAAGTGTTTCTTGCAAACATTCCTTGCAAGAGAAATACAAAATGACAGCTGAAATTTTGTCCTTCCAATAATCAATATCAGATCTAAAACCACTGCTTTTCTGGGACATGAAACCAAAACTATGAGTTGTCACAACACTGTAGGCAAGTTATGTTAGCATATTTACAATGTAACATTTTTGTAGAAAGTTTCATAAATAGCTGCCATTTTCCATAATAGGCAGCAACTGTTACACTTTCCTCAAATGTACATATGTAATTATATTGTTAGCAAAAATCATTTTAAAAAGGCAGCTATTCAAGTTGTTTCATTGAGGTCTCAAGTACGATACCACATGATCAAATTTGCTCACTCCACCACCATGAACAAAGTGAGCTCAAAATAATTGTTCTATTGTTTTAATGTAAATACTAAAATGAAATGTAAATGTTGCATGTAAATATTTCTCCTCCTCTAACATGAAAAGGAAACATTAAACATTGCCTTTTATTTGCAACATTATCAATTCATTGCCTGACGTGACTGCTAGAATAGATCCGTATGAGAACCCTGGATACCACTGAATCAACATACAAGTATGTGTATATCTTACGCTTCTTTCATATTCATAGATTTGTCGCTGTGTTTTGCTCAAACTTGTTGCTTCCGCTGGTCGTAGTGGCAAAACTAGGCTGTGGCTGAGATAATCAATAGCAACACAATTTTGTTGTATGGCAAGATTTTTCAAGTTGAAATGAATTAAACTAGCTTTCAAAGCAATAAAGCTGAAGCCACAAAACTGCAGAGCTATAATCAGCCATTTTCAAGAAAAAGGTTACATTTTCAAATGCTGCTGAGAAGTATCAAGTACATTTATATGTACCATCCATCCATAAAAATGCAAAATTTTTAAATAAAAGGGACCATCCATGGACCAAACCGCGCAAATTTTGTGTCAAATTTATACCAAAATGGCAATTTCAAGACCACATTTATGCTTTTTCAAAGGTTTCTTAAAATTAATATACACTTAAATTTGCCCCATTTGGATCAAATTTATCAGTTTTAGAGTGGAGATCACAGACTCGGCGCCATTTGCCTGTATGGTGACAAAATTGGGAATATTCGGGTTTGTCCTAAAGTTGCGTCGTAACTTGTCACAATTGGAGCGCGTCTAAATTGTTTGTGTTCGTTATATATGTGTACTTGATAAATCCAGGTGCACCTAATTGACGCATCTTTGATGAGGTCTAAGAAGACACACAATAACAAATCAACATATTTGGCTTGTCTCAAGTGGATCCGAATACCACCAATTTGAGCCTCAAAGCTGGCGACGCCATTACACAAACTGATATAGGAACTCCATGATCTCCTCTCTATATCTATAAAATCTACACACCTTTATCTTTCATGACAAGATTCAACTTCTCCTTAGAGAGTCTGTCAATCTCCTCTGCCAATCTATCCATCCTGGACAACCTCCCACAATGCTCTCTGCCAGGTCCATTAGCATTGATACTCTGGCTATTCTGCTGAGGCTTATTTTCTGATGTCTCAGTAGTAGCAGACTCTGTGGCTGATGGGATATCTTCTGATTGAGTGCTATCTGCTGTGGTTGTATCCCCTTGTTGACTGGGATGGCCATCATCCCAGGTCATCAGGTTGCTACTGCCGCTGCTTTCTGGGGCAGCCATTGTGATATCTTTTACAGCACTGTAACAGGATTGATAATAAAAATTGAGTTTTTAGTATGCATGTGTGTAGGTTAAACTTAACCCTTGTCCACCTAAGGGGGATAGTTAGATAGATAGATAGATTTTCTAATTTTTCATGAAAAATAGGATTCGTGATCTCCACTTTTTATTTGTTTAATTGGAAGAACATACTTTTGTCCAAATCTTGTGAAAAAAAATTGACACAAAATTTCAGTGGGAAGTTTTTGAATCAACACTAAGTAATGTCACTTTTGCCACATTCCTAATAGAACCCTGCACTAATTTTTCCAAAAAAGCTCCAAAAATACTATTTTTAAACTGACCCATATGCAAAAAATTAATCTGAGGACCCCTGATTTTTATTTTAAAAATCAGTTCTGCCGATTTTTACCAGCATATTTCAGTAAGAGCTATCATAGTCCAGACATCTTAAGATGTCATAATTACGTAACACGTTGGTCGATTTTCATGATTTTGGTATCAATGGAAAGAGGAGACTCAACCCTATACCA
>JXSR01S001878.1:68113-80036 GCA_000969725.1 Ophiothrix spiculata
TAGCTTAGATGGATGAGGGTTAAGTGAATTACTATTTGATAAAGATTTCTTTATTTTTTAACATCTGACCATTTGATTAGGGATAGTTCATTCCCCATAAGAATGACCTACAACAGTCATTTTATAACAAAAGATTTTAATTTGTTTAAAACTAATCTTTGTTTATTTACCAATTCCCCATTGTTTTTATAGAATTAAAAGCCTCAAAAAATCTCAGAATGTAGGTATAGATATCTGGATAGATATACTATAGCTCATCTACTGATGGGTTTGATTTTTTTAGCCAAAAATGAGTCTAAAGATAGTCAAATTTTCAGTGTCTGGCAAGCACACATGCTTCAAAATTGTGTGCCCCTACCCCAGGAGAAAATGCACTAGTTGTAGTACGGCTATATTTTAACCTGAAAAGAGAATCCTGCTTGCACTTACATGTAGCCTCAATTCAGTGTGAGGTATCGACAACAGTTGTAGTGATAGCAAAATCATTACAGAAGTCAGTCACAAATTAATAGCTTGGTTGTAATCAATATTGATCAAGTGGCACCGACTTCTTTTGATGGAACATATTGACAAATTGACTGGCAACAATTCTTATTCTAATAAGCTATATTGCTGTCTCATATGCCTTACTTGATATTTGTATGCCTGGCCTGCAGGCTGTAATTAGCCAATACTAGAGGCAATTAAATTTGGACATCATCTTCTCTCAGTTGTCAAGCAACGTCTGCTTACTTTTCATTCTGGAAAACAAAACATGTTACGCATGTTACGTAATGTATTTTTTATACCATTGTCTCATAAACATTCTGAGTGTTCCCAATTTTAAAATATACTTTTCAATACAGAATATATATATACTTTTGAATGACTGCATGTGAAATTACCTTTAACTTTATCATACTTTTCTCCTATTTTACATGATTCTGTTTGTACAGTGTGTATTTGTAAAAATTGTATATTTTTTAGGCTTTGTTACAAGTACAATAGTCAGCCGCTTCTTTGTTATGAGCACTCAAAAATCTCTCATTATTTTTATAATGTACTACAGCTTTACATTTGATATAAATTTCATAGCATTTGGTACTTCCTTATATTAGGTTTTTAAAATTCTGAAGAGACAAGAAAAGGGAAAAGAGCACCAATACAGTGTAAGTGATATTAGCAACCTACAACATAAAAAAAACATACACTTACTAACACTTATGTGACTCGCCATATCAAAACGTGCCTTTAAGGTCGGCATAGTAAATTAATATACATGTAGGCCCTTATGTGAGCATTACTAATCCTAATACTTTTGACCACTTCTTTGTTTAAAAACTATCACTCCTCGGAAATTTGCAAGTCAAAATCACAGATTTTCACCTGAATTCAAACTGGATCTCAAGTCTGGTCTTGATCTTGCTTTTAGATACCGAGACCAAAACTTCTTAAGACTGGACCAAGAGTGAGACCAGATTTCCAAGATCATCTAGGATCAGACTAGAAATTGCAAGATTTCCCCGGGGAATTTCCAAGAAAGAGACCAAGATTGTGACCAGAACTTCCAAGACCATGACTACACATATCAGACAAGAACATCTGAAAGCAAGACTAAGACTGAGACCAGAATTTCCAACACCAAAACAACCACAAGACCAAAACTGATGGTGGTAGAAAAAAATGTTCAGAATAAGATCACAACTTCAAAGACACACAATAAAACTTATGATTGTAATTATATAAAAAACACCAATATCAAGTTAGGAGCAGAATTAATGCAGCAAGTTATGTTGAAACAGCATTATCATCAAAAGGCTTCTGAATATATATTCAAAGACAAAGTCCAAGGGAAATAATTTGACAAACAAAATTGTAGGCAACACTCACCTCAATTCCTTGGTTCTTTCTGGAAGTTCTATCAAACTAATGAAAATTCATGAATAATACAAATTACCTAGTCACACAGCACGTAATCAACACCGCTCTAATAAAGCAACCAATCACCACTGATACCAAGACACAACTGTTTATTGTTTTAGGTTTTACATTCCACACAGTGCTAACAACTTTCTCTAATAACCACCAAATGATATTTGTATAAGCTACTGTATGCTTTACAACTAGTCGTTATATTGACACAGTTACATTTCTGTACATTGAGTTTGTATGTAAATCTTTAGGACAGGCTAGTTACCATTGTCTAATACAACGAAAAATACTTGTTTTATCTATGGTGCGGCAACCTAAATGGAGTTTTAACTATAAACCAATTAACATGCTTCATGTTACTGTCTCTTTCAAACTGACAGAAGAGGAGCTCCGAGTCCTCCACTTTTACCCAAGGGGACTGCTGATGTACACATGCATTAACAAGCACAAAAAACACTAAAACACATAAAAAGGGTCATAAACAGAAAGCACTGCTTGTTTCTAGGGGTCTAAAAACACTGACTTTCAACCAAAACAAATCATAAAATTTCCACAAAAAAGGAGTTTTTCAAATCTGGAAGAAAAAATCCAACTTATGGGGGAAAATTTTGAGTAAAATTGTACATGAATCCTTGGTTAGGGGTATTTCTTCAAGAAAAGCTAATTTTAACCTATTTAGGGTATTTTGTTAACCTATGTTCACGCATGTACATCAATATAGCTGAATGCCCCCACCCCTGGGATTTGTGAGGCCCACTTTATTCTTGCTAATTTCACACCTATGTCAAAAAAATACATTTTTTATGCATGTTGCTGCATTTTTACAAGTTAAAAAGTCATTCATCTTTCATTTTTGGTCATGCTAGGGGTGAGCCACCACGATATCTGAAACCCGGGGTTATTTGGTCCTGATTTTTTTCGATTTTCCCTGGCTTGTGCACATTTCTTCCCAATTTTTCCCAGCAAAAAAAACAATTTTCGTACACCTAAAATAAATTCAAGTCAATTTTAAAAACTGACAAGCAAAAAAATAGGGTTTTTTTGTACATCTTTTGACACAATTTTCTGTTTTCCCCCCATGTTTCCTGTCTAGCAGTCTTGCAGCTGCTCTCTCATTTTTCTTGTCCCAAATTCCTGCTCGATTTTTTGTCAGGGTGGAAGTTCACTATAGTATAATGGCAAAATTCTCTTAAAGTTTTGAGAAGAATTGTCAAATTTTAGAAAATTTTGAAATAAAAACACCACATCAAAATACCACATTTTTTGAAGAAAAAGGGCCAATTGAAATACCAGAGAGCCTGATTTTGCGGCACGTCCCCATAACCCCTTTTGTACTATAAGTACCCATCCCCCCTCTATGTCAGTGCCATTACATCCCTGCTCATTATAAAATTTCCTCTAACAATTGTATTGGGATGGATGTATCAGATGTTTCGCATGTGTATGAACTCAGGATTTTTACTACCAGAAGTTTCCAAAAGTTCAGACTTAGCCAATAACTTACTATAGAATTGTCCAGAAGAGATGAAAAGTCTGGTTAGGTGATAATACTCCAATAATACTTGAAATGAACATTTTGTAATCATTAATTTTATGTATTTACTCACCATAATTTCCAAGAGTCTGACAGCTTTCTAAACAAATTATTAATATTAATAAATCATCGTGCAATATATTTCCCCGATGTATTTCTTACATAGCTGATTCCAACCAAAGTATTCTGGCTAGAATACTTTGTTCCAACAGAAAACAAATATGAAAGTAAGAGCACCAACATTAAAAACTTTCCAAACTACATGCAAATTGACACTTTGAAACCAACCAACATTTTCGGTGTAGTATTGATTTGATTTTGCAAGCAATTCTAATACCTTTTATCAATTACATCAATAATTGATTCGTTTTGATCATAAGGTCCACCATGTTTCCACATGATCAAGAAATGTTCAGCTAGATGATCAATATTCAGACTTTGTTGCTTCCTTTAAATCAATGATAATGACTCAACTGACAGAGCTCAATACCAATGCACGTATCGGAGCCGATATCTTGAGCAGTACTAACTAGCCTAAAACACAGGGTGGGGGAGGCATTCACAAACATGTGCAAGATCTGATTTAAAGTTTAAATTCACTTCCCATGTTTTCTACAACTGAATATCCACTTGTATACCATTAAACCAGTACTTATTTGAACTGAAAATGGACCTTGTCTGGAGGATATTGTTGTCCCGGTAGGGGGGGGGGGGTACTCAAAATAATTTTGGTACGTATGTGATATCCAACATAGGGTCTTGCGGGCCTGATTCTTGGTCACAAATAGGGTCTATGCCACGGCAGGCATTCTCAACTAGCGGCGCACATGCCAATTTTGGCGCTTTGACTGTTACAGATTGGCGCTTTTGCTCTCTCAAAAAACAAAGAAATACATTAGAAATACACTGAAAAACAGGTGCAGGTGGCGCTTTAGTCTACGATTTTCTCATTTATGTGGTGCATTGTAAGAACTAGTTGAGAAACCCTGGTCTATGGAACTGAATTTTTCCCGACTTGAGGTCTCAGGAACTGTTTTTTTCTCACAAAAATATGATTATTTGAGCTGCAAATCACTCAAAATTAGGTTGAAAACTTAATAAAATACACTTTTGAGTCATTTTCTTTGAAAATGGGGTCTTCGGAACTGAAGTAAAATTGAAATGAGCATCTTTGGGAGCGGAAGAGGAGGCTTGAAAAGGGGTCTTGAGGGCGGCACAAACCCGTACCTTCCGTCAATGTAAGCAATGGGATTGTTGTTTCATATTATCATTGTGCAACATAAATTTTTCCTTATTCAATTAAGTTATTTGTGATCTCCATTAAGACAGAATTTTTTTAGTTAAGATTGTAAAACGGTGCCTCTGGCAGCATCTCTATGGAATACATAAAGTTTAAACATTTTAAAAGTAAAATGATGACGATGTGGAAGGATTAGTTTTTAAAAAATATCGACTGATTGATTTTTATCAGGTGGATTGGAATCAGTCTGATTTTAAGCTTATCGGATCTAAATTGGAATTAAGAACAATTCTCTACTCCGTCGATCTCACAAACCGATTCAACCGATTCTAGGAAAAGTGAAAAAAACTCGAAGTTAGTTGCATCTTTTAGTACTCAACCAGACAAACCACAACCTGTAGCCTACATCAAAATATTATACAACATATATTTTCATCACATATTTTTGCCAAGAATTTACTATGACACATGATCGCAACACATTGTTATCTTGTTTTGACCAGGGTTTGATTTGATTATTTCACATTTTTACAACTTTTTGTTGACTCTACATGTATGTGAAAGTGTAGCTATGTTCATTTGTTAGTGATCATCATGATTGATATGATAGAAGTTAGAATGTAGCAAATAAAAGTGACTAAAGTTTATTTTGAAAGAGAAAATATTTTGCCATTTTCAATTGTGGATGCGGGCAGTAACAGGAAACTTGGAATTAATTGTGAATGGCCTTATCTTGATGTAACCACAAGTTGTGAGTGAATACTAAATAGAATTTAACACTACTGCCACAACAAATACAAATGTGGCATGGCGCATCGTGGCAGCTCAAAAATGTCAAAATTTGGTCATCTATTGCAAGTATGCGTGCTACCTTTATCATTTTAGACTTAAGTCAAAATTCCTCGGACAAAATCAATCCTGTGAGGAATTCAGAATGAATTCAGAGGAATTGGGATCCATGCCAAGTTTATCAAATCAACAATCTCAGCAAAAATCAAAATGCATACATGTGTCAAACAAAGCGAATACACATGTAGTTTTTGTAGCTTTGTCGTTTTAATAATAAAACATCATTTTTGTAAAAACATTTTGCTTCTGGTTGTCTTTTTAAAAGTTTTTCCATTCGCCGGACGAATTAGGCCTAAATTAAATTATTAATTTGTCCTATTGTAAAAGTTTTTCCAGTCCTTGTAAAATGATGAAGGTCATGCGCATTACAAACAAGTTAAATGATGCAGTAGGCAGGCAAATTTTCAGGGGTGTGAGAGTCATGTAATAAAAATAGCTGAAAAAAGCTGAAAATGGTTAACAAATGATAAAAACAGGCTGAAAATGAGAGAAAAAGCTGAAATTATGACTCTTTTGAAACCATGCATTAAAGAGCTAAAAAGCTGAAATTCTCACACTCCTGAACTTTAAATTAGAGGATAAAAGATAAAATGTATTGTTTTGCCTGTCATCTATCGTCTCATAAATGGATGGGCGTACATTATTTTGAGTAATGGGTGCCCCCGCAGGGGGTGCCCATTACGAAAAAATAATGTACACCCATCCATTATGAGACAATAGATGACAGGCAAAACAATAAATCGCCATCTTTTATTCTCATTCTTAGTCACAAATTTGAGCCATTTATGAACCAAAAAACGATAAATGTAAATTATTGCCAAAAACTATAAACATTAACATTGGAAAAATGTACACCCCTATTCAAACATGAAATATTCCAAACCCAGTAAAGGTTTAGTAAAGCTGTTCGTGCCGGATGTGTGCGTACACGCTGTCATCTATCCTCTCATAATGAATGGCCAAAATTCCTTATTAGGAAGTAAAATCACATTCAGTGACTAAGAATAAAAAATATTGTACGTACGGTATACATGTACAACAAGATATTTTGCCCGGGGGGGTACTTAGTACAAAAGTGATTACGGGGATGTGCCGCAAATTTGGGTAGCAAAATCAGGCTCTCTAGTATGCCAATGGGTCCTTTTTCTTTGCAAAATGTGGTATATTGATGGGTATGTTTTTCAAAATTTTCTAAAATTTGCGCCAAAATGGCGCAAATTTTGGATTTTTTTGAAATTTCAAACAAAAATCAGGAAATTCTCGCCAAATTAGCGTAAATTTTCGGAGAAAATTTCAATTTTTGTATAACTTTCGACTCAAAATTTGAGGCATTTGGTATATGGATGGGTCCCTTTTTCTTAAATATTGGTATATACATGGGTGGTACTTCAAATTTCCCAGCGGCACACCCCTACCAAAACCAAAATTGAGTACCCCCCCGGGATATTTTGTGTCAACTTGCAAATAGCAAATTGTTGTTGCTGCAAAACAGAAAAGTTGGAGACCAACAGACGGCAGAGCTACAATTCTACAAAGTTACTAGAAGAAGATTAGAAAAGCAACATATTAATTTTATTATAAGCTTACTTACATTTGAAAGAAAGCAATCAATGATGTTTTGACTTGTGTCATGTGTGTGTACATTTGCAGACCAGCAGTACAGTGGCAGTGACGTCCAAAGTTACAAACTTCATAAATTGTGCATCTTCAAAATGGCAAAAACAATAGAAATGTCACCACAACTGTGATAAAAAAAAACTCGGCAAAAACTGTCCTAAGACTAAGAAAGTTTCATAACTGCGTTGTCATGGTAAATCAGCAATTAATCCAATCTAAAATTGAATAGTTAGGGTTGGGCGCATCGATTTAATAAGCTCTCAGGGGAATTCCCTACCAATCAGAAAAACGATTTTTTGATGCAAATAAAGCTTAGATTTTTTATCAATACATATTTATACTATCTTTTATTCAGTTATTTAAAGTAGTAGGCCCATGAGTTTTTGTAAAATCTTGTTTTTATGGTATCGATGCAGAGTGAATATCAAAAATTGTTTCGTATATCGCTCAACCCTACTTAATTAAGCCTCTGCTGGTAAGCTTAATCATACTACCGTCCGGCCACGTAGATTGAGTGAAGTAAGCTTAGAAAGTTGGTGTAAAACTAAAAATCATTGGTAAGTGTTTTATTTCTTCCAATATTGAATAATAAAATTTATCGTAGCCAGGGCAGGGCCCAGGTAGGGTATTTCATATATGATCACGTTGAGGGCGCTGTAACATTTTTAAAAAGTGTGCCAGTGGAGTTTTTAAGCTCTAACTTTAATTCTGTTCAAGTTCAAAGGATATAAAAAAATATGCATTTTCTTTGAAACAATACCTTTCAAATGATACCAAACACATGCTATGAAGTAAAAGCGCATTTTTATTAGGAGCCCCGCCAGATTTGAAAATGGGTCAAAACATGGATAACTGTGTACAAATTTCCCATAGAGGATCCCAATTTTTGGCATTATTTGGCTGAATTTCGATATATGATTTTCATCCATAACTTTCATATGAAGTGGTTGACCCCTCATTTTGAAGGTAATTTTAATACCTTGCAAGACAAATTAAAATTTCCCAAAACAAATAAATTTTAAAATTTTGTGAATGTCCCTACCAGGGGGGTGCGGAAAGGGCTACAATCAAATAAAAAATGGAATAAAGAAAAAAGTAAATAAAAACAATCGGAAAACAACGAACTTGAAAAAAGGGTGCAGTATTGTTGCTGGATTTAATTTGTGAACGCGTACTCAAAGTCTTGTGCGTAGACGCGAACACAATAACCTTGAAAATGTACGCTCCCGTCAGAAACCACTGCGTATTTGGTACAGGCATGCGTTCACGAATTAAATCAAACAACAATAGTCGTAATTACTGCTTATAAGTTATTGGCCGGCCATAATACATTTGCGGCTCTAGCAGCCCCTGTACCCGTTGCCGTTTTGGACTAGGATTTATTTACGCAATCCTGGCTACGCGGGTGAATAGTGCCCGGGGAATAGTGCCCCTACGTGCTATTTGTTACTGGTACAGTGTTAGTTGTGCCTTTTGCATGATTTGTCATACAAAACCTTCCACTCACGAACGATTGCTGTGTAGATAGATCTATAGGGCGAGTGAGATGGCAAGTTGTGTAATTCTACTGGTCAAAATGTTTACTAATTTATATGATCAGCCGTTTACCTGCGTTAATGGGCAGTCTAAACCTTTATATAGAGGGTACCAGCGCTGATGTCATACTATAATCCTTTCTTCTGATTGGTCAATTGAGGCTGTTACATGTTACTCCCTGGCATGATCCATGAAACATTGCATTGGAGGTTAATGACAAAGTCTACAATTAAAGCTAAATTAGTTTTTGTATCAACCCCCTTTCTTTGACATATTGTGCACAAGTGTGTTTTTCCGTCTTAATTGCAATAAAATATCAACGAATCAAAGTGGCAACATAAAATATTTTGGAAATGTATTTTGCAGACTTTTGATTGCTAGTCAAAGACGAACAATTTGACACCTTAAACGTTGAAATCGGACAAAGTTTAAAATTTGACCTGATTGATCCAAAAAAACGCGAGGATCCAAAAAAACGCGAGGAACCAAGAACGAAAACAGGAAACCATCCAAAAAGCACAAGAACTAATCCTTGTTACATGACCAACATTCTGGCCAAGTTTGGTCATGATCGGATACAGCGTTTTTGAGTTGAAACTATATTGCCAGAAAGAAATTTAGGCATGTAAAGGCGATTCCAAATATGGGTCAAAAAATCACTAACTTTAGTCAAAAACATTTTTTTTTAGCAATAATCATGTTGAATATATATCAGTCTAACAGTGTGATGGCTCAATTTAAACAGCACATTAATTAGTCTCTTTCATTTAGTATCAAATTTATTACTATATAGCACCTATGATTTGCAAGTAAGCATTTTTCATATTTTGGAAAGTGAGACAGTTACGTGGAATGGCTGATAAGATTCATATCATTTTAGATTTTTTCTGATGAACTTTATTTAATATTTTATTTATTTATTATATGGGGGAGCGGGTTGGCGCAGCAGTAGTTTCCTCGCCTTGCACCAATGTGGTCCCGGGTTCAAGCCCCGCGCCCGGCGCTTTATGTGCATTTGGTTTTCATTCCATACTCGCTTCCGCAGGTTTTTCTCCGGGTACTCCGGTCTTCCTCCTGCATTCAAAACTGAATTTTAAAAACATCTTGGAGCCCTGTTGAAGATAAGCTTCCTTTAGCTTACTTGGTACCAGTACCAAGTTGGGTTTCCTTGGCGAATGCCTAAACAAGGTGATTTTTTAAATATTTTTCTCTTGTTTGGAGGTATGACTATATTTTGTGATACTTACATTATGTTTTGTTAAAGAGATATGGTCAAAAGTGTGCTGAATTACTAGAATATTTTGTTAACAAAAATAAATATTCTATAGGTTTCTATGGGTCACTTTCAGACACATTTTTGCCTGAAGATATAATTTGGCTCAATGCATATGAATGAAAATGAAACTTTACAATTACTTCATGTAGGTGATGACCCTTCATTCAAATATGGAAAAAAGTATATATTAAATGTTTCACCAGATCAGAATAATTCAACAATTTTTTTCAAATTTTTACAAACTTTAAAGGAGCTTGGTTTGATTTTCCAAAGTTTAGTTTACTGTGTCATATTAAAGATGACCACCAAAGAGGTTTAAGTTTCAAATTTCAGCGTTATGGGTAATTTCGTATTTTAGAGCCACCTATTCATTACTATATAAAATCAATTATGGTTACTATAATTAGAAACATTTTCATATGGAACATAGCTCAGCAGTGAAATTTCACATGGGTTATGAGGAAAAATACAAGCTATATTTTGGTACAAAAATCTCAGAAAGTTTGAAAAAAAGTTGAAGCAATATCGGACCACGCTCCTTTAATATTTAGGTGTTTGCGCAACAGTCTGAAATGCTAAATAAGCAGTAAAACATCTCTCTCACATGTTTTCATAAATACAATTACACCATATTCTAAGCTCCTTGCGCCAATGGCATGCCATATGGCCTCAGCAGGAACATTGCCTACTTTTTATCTTTATCTTCTAATCACTTTGCAGAGACAACAGAAGTAAAGAAAATCTTTATTTCAAAATGGCGGCATCATCAGTTAGGCAGGTGTTTGGTTCTGGGTTTGCTTCAGGTTGTGTTGCCTCCATTACTCTCTACACTGTGTATTCTTACTTGACCCAGCCAGAGATGGAGAAAGGTGAAAGGCTTCAAGCAGCAACACAACTGAAAATTAAAGGTAATACTGTTACAAAGGCCCGCGGGCCAAATCTGGCCTGCCAACTACTTTAATTTGGCCCTTCGATCGCCTCTGGAATACAGAAGTATATAGGATAAGCATTGAAAAAGGTCTTAATTTGGCCCTCCATGATGTATTTTTGAACTGGCGTTTGTCCTCAATATGGCCCACCAACAAATTTAATTGAGAACCCCTGGTGTGAGTCTATCCAGAGTACAGACCTGGGGTCTATTTCACTAACATTTACGATGCATCGTAGCTACGAAGGGTTTAGCAAGTAGCTACAACTAGATACCACAAAGACATGAAAACCCTTCGTAAGTGTTCACCGCATCGTAAGATATATCAATTATGCATTAGAAAAATCTATTAACCCTTTGTTAACGTTGCATGGGGACAAGAGGTGGTAGTAGGTAATGTTGGGTTTTGGTCTTAAGATGGGTTAACGATGCATTTTAACGTTAGTGAAATCAACCCCTGGTTGGAAGTCCTCTTTTGGCCTATGCATTAGCACGCTTGCCTCTGAATTGGGAAGTTCTGGATTCGAATCCCAGCTAGGCTGTGAATTTATTTGGCACTATGTTCAGTTTAGCATACTGTTTGCAAAATGTATTAATGTGGTTTTCTCCTATGAAAATCAAATCTCTCTACTCAATGTTGATTTTGGTGGGACATACTGGGACCCAAATGCCCACTGTGAGTCCCATAACTGAGGCCCGTTATTTCATTTGGCGATACACATGTAGGCAGTCTTATATTGTCATCTATATCTTTATAGGTATAGAAAAGAGATTGGGTTGTCCCTTAAAGTTATTTACTCTTTTTTACATAGATACTTCTAATCAGCAGTTTGGAAGGAAGTTTATCACAAAATATGGAGTTCCAGACAGAGGACCAGATATCCGTTTCTATAGCAACCATGCCCTGAGCTATGACCAAGCTAAAAGGATACCCCTGTGGGTTGCAGAACATATTACACTAGATGATTGTAAAGGTAAGACTATATACCTTGAAGTATGCAGTAAGACTATATTCTATATACCTTGAAGGGC
>JXSR01S001880.1:9904-22122 GCA_000969725.1 Ophiothrix spiculata
TAGCACGCGAATTTTTTGGGACAAATGTGTTTATTTTGGCTAAAAAACGCCTATTTTTGACTAAAATTATGATATTTAATAGTGAAATACGCGCGACTCAAGCGTGCAACATTTTTACATTTTCGGACGTAAAATAAAGAACAATTTCTCGTAAATTATGTGATTTTACATTGGTATATATTTTCGAAAAAACACAGTTTCTACCTGTAATCTAAAATTACAAAGTCTGTCCAACTACATTTTTTTTTACAGTGCAGTTGCATGTCGGTATTGGATATGTAGAGCTTAAGGCATCTATTTATCTAACGTCAACAACTTATTAGACTATACGTCAAATCTATCTATGAAATCCCACGAGACTCGATGTAATAGCTTTGCTAGATAGGTTCAAGGCGCTGTTCAAGGACAACACTAGTGTTATTTTACACCAGGATATTAACTTGACAAATCGTTTAGCAAGATTACCTCTCTTTCAATTTGAAGCCAAGTTTGCATTGTTTAATGGTATAGTAGATCGTGTAGCAGTTTGTCAGTATCTATATCTCCTTGAAATTCCAAGGCTAGATTTAGGTAGCATTAAAAATCTGTACTAAAAGAGCTTTTGGATATTTTACTTTTAATGTTTACTCTTTCAATGTGAAATTATTATACTTCGGTAGTTTGGTTACTAGTATCTGATTATCATATTTACATCGATCAGCGTTAGTGAGATGATCTTGGCTTCATGTCTATACTCGTACATCCATGATGCACAACATTACAATAATGGACAATATCAAACCAAAAGATGACACTGAGTATTCAGCAACCGGAAAATTCCAATGGTTTACAATCTTTTATGCGTGGTATGAATATTCATAAAGCCCAATATATTTTTAAAAATCCGAATTTCAGAACATTTTGCATAGGGCAAATAAAAAAAAAGTCTTGAAAACATACTACAATTTTAAAAAGTTTGACATTTTATACCATATGTTCATTACCGTGTCATTTGACGAAGTGTTTAATTTGAACAAGAGAGATGAAATTGGGTCTCAAATTTGGAGCTAATTTTAACATTATAAGCATTTTATGAGCATAATTCATACTGTACATTCTATTTGTAATGCTAAAACTTAGATAATCAGTTACATTATCTATTATAAATGGTTTGCGAATCCATGCTATACAGGCTATATTAATGCTAATCGTCTTATAGATTATAAGTCTCTGGTTTGTCTTTGGTGGTTTTTTTTTCATTTCTCGCAATAATATTGTATAAAATAGCGGATGTCCAATGCTTTCAAAATATTATAGAAATACTTCACTTCACTTTATAAACACTCGAGGTCTCTGAAGTTTCAGTTATTGTTGATCAAGAACTCTCATATTTCACTAGTTTATGTCAAGTATTTTATATTTTCACTTGCTTTAGCATGATGATTCAGTGATGGCATAACCAAACAAAATTGCATCCGATTCCATCGAACCTGTACACCAAATACAACTCCCAACCAATCCACTGTACTTTGAGGAGGAAATTGCCCACCTCTAGTTGCTCATCTATATCCGTTGAATGTAACTCTGTCTGCAACGTTGCGACCTATTGCCCCAAAAGTTTAAATCAATGCATTTGCTTGAATACTTGTGTATCAAAATTGTTTTTACTGTTATTTTTGTTTGAAATATAGCTGAAAATATTTTAGGAAAGTTATAATATTATAGTACTATTTCAATGGACTCCTTATTGAAGTGTCCTTAAACCATTAGTAAGTACCCCAAATTTACACTCTTAGAAAGGAAGGATCAAATATGAGACAAAAAGGATCAATTTGGATCTTTTTTAGGTATCAAATATGAGCTTACCCTTTAAGGATTAAATTGATCCAAAAATAAGGATCACAATTGTTCATCCGAAAAAAGGATCAAATATTTCTTATAAAAAAGATCTGCCTAAAAATATCTCACTGAAGTGACCCTAGCAGGGTTTAAACCCACGCCGCACGCACACCGTGTAATTACGAGACCAACGCTCTAACCACTCGGCCACACAGGCAGCTGTCAAGTGTGGTGAAATCATCGTATTTATACCATGTATACATTCCCGGCTCTGTAGTGGATATGGGACGTACTCAAATGTGAAACAAAAGATCACGTTAGATCCAGACGCGGTATCAAATATATCAAAATATATCCTTTCCGTATCAAAGTAATCCAGAAATACGGATCAAAACTTTGATATTGTAATCAAAAAGGATCAAAATAAAATGATCCTAAAACCGGATCAAAAATGATCCTGGTGAATTTGATCCATTTGTATATATTGATCCGAAAAAGGATCAAAACGATCCACGGATCAAAAGTGATCCTTTAAGGATCAAAATAAAATGATCCGGAAAAATACTCGTATATTTGATCCCAAGCTTCTAAGAGTGTACTTTAATGCCAGTTCATCATGCCGAAGACAGGGAAATTTACAGCAAATAAATATTGTCTAGAGGGAGAGGAAGGGAAATTTATTCCAAGTTTCTATTTTATTTGTAATATTGGAAATGCAGATGAGTAAATTCACCAGCGGCTAAAGTATTTTTCTGTCACTATCATCTATATGATACAGATCTCTTAAAGTGAGATACCAAATGTTACTTTTACATAGTGATTGGACTTTGCAATTCAACATTAATTCTGTATAATGTCGCTCTTGGGTCAATGATAGTATGAAGGAACTGGGAGAATAAAATAAAATTCATGGAAAGGAAGTAGTGTTCATGTCCCCGCATGCTTTCTGTATGCAGATAAAAGCAGGTGAAAATACTTATCTTGTGGAGAAGTACAAGAACCTGAGGGAAGATTTCCTGCTGCCTGGTGGTCTAAGATTATTTTCTGCAAATCAAAGAAAGATCATGCCTCACCTCTTCTGGAACAGCTACACTGGCTACCTATTAGTGAGCGCATTACATTTAAGATCCTTCTTTATGTCTACAAGTGTGTTAATGGTCTTGCACCTGCTTACCTTGCTTCATGTCTCGCTTTGTATACACCAACTCGCGAGGGATTACGATCTGCCTCTGAAGAAACAAGACTGGTTGTCCACAAAATTAAGAACAGGACACTGAAGTCAGCTGCTAGCAAAGCATTCATTTACTACGCACCAAGACTATGGAATACCTTGCCCCAATCTCTTCGCACTGCCAGCACAGTTGCCAGCTTTAAGAGAGGTCTCAAGTCTCACCTTTTCCCAAAGTAACTTTCTGCATGCTTCAGTGTTGTCTTTTCATTTTTCCCCCAATTAGTTTGTGTTTGTTTCATGCTTTTTGATTTTGTTTTCAGCGCTGTGATCTAAATGAAATGGCGCTATATAAAAGCCTCATGTATGTATGTATGTATGTATGGTCATGCCCTTGTTCTCACGTACTATTAGATGGTTCAAAGTTTCTGAGATCCACTTTCAAGTAATTTTAATATTCTGAAATATGATTTTGATATTTAGTGTCTCTATAATCATGCTTTTCTGTCTTAAATGTCTGATAATTATAGATTTAAAATTGTACGTTACACCTCTTAACCTCGTTAATGCAAAGTATACATTATCGACCATTAACTACTTCATTCAATGATTTTTAATTATTGTCATTTTAACTTAGTTATGCAAAATAAATTAAATTCATATAAGAACTAATTCACAATGAAATCATTAAATATTATAAGAGATAGCAAAAGAAGCAAAATGTTAAATACAAATATTTTGCAAATCCAAGTTCTGATCCATATGTAACTTCAGCATCATTTGTTACAAAGTGCTTGAAAGAAGTGACTTGATTTATGTGAGAACGATTAGAATGGTTACTGCTTCTAAAAACGCGAATTTCAGCTGTGCATTTACGGACTGTATAAATCACCCGAATTCGTGACTACAAATTGAAATTATCAAGATCGAAATGAGGTTATACTAGCTTCTTTTTTAGAACTGTTCTTAAATTGAAAGGATGTGCTTTTTCTGTAGTTTGAAGCATAAGAATCGACAATTTTAATGGTAGGAAAATTTAATGAAGCATGCATTTCTTACTTTATCAAACGCCCTTTTTGGACGACCAATGAAAGTATTCACTAATTACTAACCCGTATTGGAAAATCTCTTTTTAAATGGCACACCTGCATGCATGCAGCTTCAAAATCAGAGAGTTCCTTTAGACATCCTAATTCTGTACTTTGATTATACAAACCCGGAGGACTGGAAATGTGTCATATTCCCATGAATATTCAGTATGTGAATTTGATGTAATTGTATTAGATACGTCCATATATTCGTAATCTAGGGGTTTTATGTTTGCTAATGTGCCCGAAGGCTTGGAATCAGAACGAAACCTTCAGGACAAAGTGTGAGCTTTGTAAAGGTTGATTCAATTCTTTGGTATTATGAATTATACTTTATTTGAAAATGGATGCTTCTACATTGTACAGTGTGGAGAAATTACACATAATCTTCAGTCATACTTTAATCTTTCTGCCATTAGATTATTTCAATTTCACTATCGTTAAGCTCAAGCAGAACAAACGTTTTTAATGTACAGGTAAAATATTTTTAAAGGTTGCAATAAATTCTTTAAATAAGTTAAGTTGAAATGGGAGTATTAATATTTGTCACATGTTACTTCAAACAAAAGAATTTCTCTTGTTATGTGGAACTGTGTTTAAATTTATATATTTAATGTCAGATTAAACTTTAATCTAAATACTTTGTTTATGATTGTTGGTATTTTTGAAGAAATTACAGATGATTCACAAAACACCTTATAAGGGCCATCTCCTTACATTTTTGTTTGATGCCTAAGCTGCAATTTAACTTTATCTTAAATGTTTTAATGTGTAATTAAGATAATTTTCACGGTTTTTTAGAAACACAATCATAACATTGTTTTACTAGGAATTAATCGTACAGCGCTTTCCAAACATAGTTAAAAAGCGCTATAAAAATCCGATTATTATTATAATTATAAGCTAGGGTGACTAAGTGGTTCGTGAACGACTCATCTTGCCTGATATTGGGTTTTGAAGGAATTTATTATCAACAACTGATGATTTGCAAATTATTATCGGATTAGATGTGGGTTTCGCGAACCCCATTTATCTATATAAGTTTGTTCAAAGTGACCCGGCGTTCCACACAAAAAATAGAGGTTCACGTGACTGCATCAACATAAAAAATGATCATTGAATTATTTAAATATTATTGAAACCATACGAAGCAAAATGAAATAGTCTACGAAAAAGTCATATCACATAAGATATAAATTATTAATATAAATTTTTTTACCGAAATTAATTTAATTTGCTTCATACATTTCTATTTTGTAAAAAGTATACTTGCATGACAACATTTGATATGTAGAGCTATATATATTTCAAATCTATCTATGAAACAAGACTTGGGGTAAGACGCGACAGAATTTCATCTCCCTAATCCTTATCCCGCATTCTGCTAACAGCTCTGCTAGATAGGATCAAGGCTCTGTTCAAGGACAACATTGACGTTAGTTTACACCTTAGTATTAGCTTAACAGATCGTTTAACAAGACTACTTATCTTTCAATCTTTAAGCCAAATTTGCATTGTATAATGGAATGGTGTATCATGTAGGAGTTTTCCCGTATCCATGTCTCATTTTTTTAAAGGGAAATTTCAGTAGTCATTAGTCATGAATAATGTAGGCGCTATCAAGAATTAATTACAAGCCCGTCTAGAATAAATTATGTTTAATCCATAAATTTATTCGGCGAACTGATTGTTTTCTTCAATCAGCATTTGTAGGATTTTTTCTCGCGTTAATTAAATGAAACTTACGGTTGTCCAATGCTGTTTACAAAATGTTTCAGACATTTTGCTTCTCTTTATAAAAAATCGAGGTGTCTGCAGTTTTAGTTACTTTACTTTTGGATAAGAACTTTCATATTTCATCAGTCTATGTCTTGTAAAGGCGTCTTCAATCTTCCTTCTTCAAACTGCTGCTGTAAATTCACCGTGTCAACGAAGGGAAAATTGACGTTCAATAAAATATTGTCTCCGAGGAGAGGAAGGGAAATATATTCCTAATTTCAATTTGAATTGGTGCATATAATCATGGAAAAAAGAGATTTTTTCCATGATATAATATACTGATTGGAATTTATTGTCGCGATACGGACAATGACAGTATGGAAGAACCGGAAGAATGAAATATATGTTATTTAAGTTGTATGTAATAATGAACTTCGGAACCGAGTACAAACTTCAACTTCACTGCACGTGTAATAGTATTAATGGGTAAATAGATAAGTAGAAAAGTGAGAAACCCGATCATTCTTCCTCCAGGCTTCCTAATCTCGTGGATTCCGAGCATTGCTCAACACACTTGCTATTAATCCCCTCAACACATGCACATGTGAGAAAGATCTTTTGCTAAGATGTATAAAAAGCCATAAGATATTTTAGACTATTCAATATTCCATACATCTTTAAAGGCTTACCAGTTCTAGAATTAATGGTACGTTAGCTGGCAATAAACACTTTAGTGACCTCAAGACTGGATTATTGCTACAGTTTGTTAATTTGTTATAGTTTAAATATACAGATGCGTATTTCATGTCACGGGTGAAATGAGACAAAAACAATAGCACACGCGGTCACGAGTCCCATTGGGCCGAGTGTATTGGACAGCAATCAAAATTTACCGCAAGTGCATTGATTGTGTCTCATGTTACGAGCATAATGGAATATAAATGTATTAATTCATACATGACAGAAAAATATTATTTCAATTTTTAAGACCATTAAGTCTAAACCTTCTCTAAACTAAATAAATAATCACCCGACAAAAGCAATGAAATATTCATACGCAAATGCAATACACAAGATCGAAGCCACATAATAGGAGCTTCTTTTTCAGATTACTAAATTAAAAATGTGTACCTTTTCCGGACTTTGAAGCGTAAACACGACAATTAAGATCGCAGGAAAATTTAATCAAGCTTGAAATTCAACTCATTATGCCCTCTTGGTAGAGTTAAAGATATAATTCACTAATTACTAACTCCCACCAAAAATCTATATAAAAATGGAAGTCATACATGTCTGCAAATTCAAAATCTAAGGGGCTTTAAACTAATTTTGCACTTTGATTACACATCCGCGGGGCTGGAAAAGTAGGTTTCTCTAATATGATTGTTCGATAGATGTGTTTCATGCAATTTTGCATCCATGTAAGCGCATCCCGGATTTTCATGTTTGCCAATTGCCTAAAGGGTTAAAATTAGTAAAAGACCTTCAAGGCATGTGTGAGTTATGTTAGCTTCAAAAGTGGTGAGAAAATTTGCAAGAGTTTTTGGTGAAATTAAGTTGTTAGCAAATGTCCTAAATTAAAAGTATGTACCTTATCCGGACTTTGAAGCGTAAAAACGACAATTATGATCGCAAGAAAATGTAATCAAGCTTAAAATTCAACTCGAAGTCATATTATTATTATTATTATTATTATTATAATAACGCATTTATATAGCACTCTACAAAGAAACACAGCGCTTCACAAAATCATGAGAAAACAACACATGTCTCCAAATTCAAAATCTAAGGGGCTTTAAACAAATTTTGATTACACATCCGCGGGGCTAGAAATGTGTTTCTCTCATATGAATAGATCATGTGTTTCATGCAATTTTGCATCCATGTAAGCGCATCTCGAGTTTTCATGTTTGCCAATTATCTAAAGGGTTAAAATCAGTAAACGACCTTCAAGGCATGTGTGAGTTTTGTAAAAGTATATTCCATTCTTTGAATTCGTTTCAAGAATTATATTTCAGATATGCCAGCTTCAAAAGAGAAAAGCCAATGATCTGGTCAACATGATTATTTTAATGAATAAAGATCCTCTCACATATGGAATTAATTCTCATTGTACTTAATACGTTTAAAAGTACTTCAGTGTTAACAAAATGTTTGATATTATACAAAACAAATTTAAACAGGGATTCACGTTCTTGTAATAAACAGATGTTATAATTATCATTTATCAAATTTATAAAACATTTTGGAATTAAAAAACATATATCAAAATATCCATGTCAAATAAATCATATAAAGCAGAATATTAATTTGCTTATTAAATATAATCCATGTAAACAATAACTTTTAACTAAAGTGAATTTTATTAATCTCATAATTCCTATTTCTGTAAAGAATAAATTTGCATGTGTGTATTGGATATGTAGAGCTCAAGGCATCTATTTATCTAACGTAAACGAGTTATTAGACTATATATCAAATCTATCCACGAATACCCACGAGACTTAGGTAAGACAAGAAGCGACAGAATTTCATCTCAGTAATCCTCATCTCGCCATTCGGCTAATAGCTTTGCTAGATAAGTTCAAGGCTCCGTTCAAGGACAACATAAGTGTTACACCAGGATATTAGCTTGATAAATCGTTTAACAAGATTACCTTTCTTTCAATTTAAAGGTAAGTTTGCATTGTTCAACGGCAAAGTGGATCGTGTAGCAGTTTGCTGGTATCCATGTCTCATTGAATTTTAAAGGAAACATTTAGTTGTCACTTACATCAGTTACAGATGGTTTCAAGGATGTTATTTAACCTTCAATATCGCTTAAAACTAGTCATCAACACTTTCTTTTTATACTGTATATTTCAGTGATACCCATCACCGTCCTCAGCGGTCTTATTCTGAGTTCCAACTGATCTTCTTCTGAATCTTGCCGTAGACGGCGTCCTAGATGATGGCATTTCCAGAAGAGAATCGTAAATGCATGAAAGTTCGCGCCCCCGTATCTATTTGGGATGGGCTGGTATCTTTCTTTGCCTCTCTCTTATTTTGCGTTAAAAGTAGTTGTCTATAATGAAGATTTTGCTTATTACTATAATCAATAAATGAATCGAATAATTCAGAATTGAGTACTTTCTTCTTCAAATAAAAGACTGACATTCTACCAATAACATATGAAAAACATCGACTTATTCAAAGCTAAATAATGCATAAATTTGTGAAGCAAGTGTTGAAAACTTAAACTTAAATTTGAACTTAAACACTGTTAGATACATTTATCCATTTGGGAAACCTACTACGCAGGGCTACAAAGACGCACACCACTTTGAAGCTGATCTTTTTCTTCAATCCGTATTAGTAGCCGTTAACAATGTAGAAAAAGACGTATGGCAATGCTTTCTCATGTTATTCTATAAATTTTTCTTCACTTTATAAATACTTGAGGTCTCGAGGCTTCAGTTATTGTGGGTCAAGATGTCTTATATGTCATTAGTTTATTTTTGTATAGGTACTTTTTATCTCTTATTGCTTTGGCATGATGATTCAGTGGCATGTAGAACCAAACAATGTTGCATCCGATTCCATCGAACTTATTCTCAAATACAACTCCTAACCAATTCAGTGTACTTTGAGGAGGAAACGTTGTCTCGCCCACCTCTAGTTGCTCGTCTATATCCGTTGAATATGACGCTGTCTGCGACCTACTGCCCCAGATTGCAAGAACAATTATCAAGAGTTAAATCAATGTCTTCATTTAAATTCCTTTGCATCAATCGCCTTTTTATTCCTTAACAATTGCCTGATAAGGATTTGGAAAAATCAACAATGATAAAAGTAAGGAAAGATACAGAAAATTACAGATTGAAAGGCAAAAAGTATACAATTTTCAATTTTTTGTTGCGAAAATGTCAAGAAAGAACAGCGTAAAAACTTAAATGCCCCAAAACACAGTATTGCTGTGTGTAAGATCTTTAAACATTCATTTCATGCTCAGATGTAAAGAAATGTCACCTTTACTATTGCAAAGACAATTTAACTCCGTTTTTGGGGAAAACCCCTACATGATATTAAGTTGATATGTTCGGGACTTACATATTTAGTAATATTTGTTTTTGTTTTTTACAAGCAAAAACAAACCAACATAATAAGTGAGAAACACGTTCCACCAGGCTCCCTAATTCCGTTGATTCTGCGCATTATTCAACCTAACAAGCTCGCCGATACTATCCCTTAACACGTGCATACCGAGTGAGTCAAAAAAACTGCAATAGTTAAATAAAGGCCATATTTTAAGAACAAGAGATACCATGAACATGAAATGTATATATCTAAATAGATCACAGATTTAGCTTTAAAATGGTGAAAGAATGGGGGAAATTGATAAAGGCGTCATAGAGATACACTTATTTGAATAGAAAGGCATAAAAACAGTTCTGTCCAACTGTCGTGCATATGTTTTATTCAATACGTAGGATACAATTATGACATACTCTTTTCTCTTTGGTTATGGTACGTTGAAAGGACCGTTTGAGCTTGGTGGCCCTTGAATATTCGGTGGACTGGGACACATGTGGCAGAGGATTTCTTTGCGAGCTCACTTCGGCATCCCTTCCGTGACGAACGCGGTCGATGTTTCTCCTGCTTCTTGCCGTTCGCGGTCTTCAAGATCTATCCTTATTTAGTTCATGGACTGTTCTTGTTCTTTTGAATTTCGTCTGAATTCATAGATGTAGGATGCACATGGTACACCCGATTGGGAGAATGCACCCCGGAATCTCCATTTCACTTCTGCATGAGATTTGGTGGTACAATAAACCTCAGCAATAAGAGCACGTTGCTCGTTTGTGAACTGATCTTAAGGCATTTTAAACAGTGACTGATTGATAAGCTCTCCCTCAAACGTGTCATTTTGCACTTGGAAAGACCGCCTAAATGATCTTTTATATGTAAATTAATAGATTAAGAGGAGATTTTCACTGGAGCAAGGTAATCGATTGGTGTTATTATTCAAGAGGTGCATATCCGAAATTCAATTCAATATTGGTACTTACTCGTTATGAACTGTCGTTTGACAAGGCATGCTCATTTGGACAGAACTGTTTTCATACCATAATATTCAAATAAGGATATCTCCGCAATGCCTTTATCAATTTGCACCATTCGTTCAGCCTTTGAAAGCTTTATTCATGATCTATTTAGAAATTAATATTCTTTGTTCGAAATTACTTTTGTTTTTATAATATGGCTTCCATCTAATTATTGCAGTTTTTTTGACTCGCGTGGTATATGAGAAAGAAAGTTTTTTTTAATCTTGTGTTCAGATATTGAAAGTCATGGGTTTTGAAGGTGTTCTGAACAGCTACTACGTTTCAGACTTGTAAATTAACATTCCACACAGTTTTAAAGGCGTATCATCTCCTGAATTCATACGTTGTGCATTTCCATTCAATTTACTTGGTAAATTTTTAGTTATTCGGATATTTTTCTGAAACAATATGTTTAAATTTGTATACCAAATTAACATCATCATATGTAATGTAATCACCACATTTTGCTTGAAAGCATCAGGACAAGAATAATGTAAAATTGGTGCTGTATTGTAAAGTGTGTATTTCAACTTTCCCGTAACAAATATATAAATTACAAAAATTTGCAAACATCAAGATAAAATTAATGAAACCTCTTTTTCAGAATCGTTTCTAAATTGAGAATGTGTGCCTTTTTTTGAATTTGAAGTAAACAATTGGAATCATATTAAAATTATGAAGCGAGCATTTCAAAGCCCGTTTTGGACGACTGATTGAATTCACTAATTAATTACTAAACCCATATCAAAATGCTATAATATTATATTTGAATGGCACACCTGCATGCATACATCTTAAAAATCCACGAGTTCCTTTAAGCCTCATAATTTTGTGCTTTGATTTCAAACCTGGAGGGCTGGAAATGTGTTATTCTGACATGAATATTCAGTAGGTGTATTTGATGCAATTTTCTATCTTAGATGAGCCGATGTAAGCGCAATTTTAAGGTGTCATGTTTGCCAATGTGCCTGAAGGGTTGAAATCAGAACAAGACCTTCGGGGCAAAGTGCGGTTTTGTAAAGATAGATTCCATTCTCTTTTTTCAAGAATATATTAAGATATGGTAGTTTTATAGCGTTGGGAAATCCTATATATTTTTTGATGAAATTTAGTTTCATCTTCAGATTTCTGTATTTTCACCATAGAATGTAACAACAATGTCAGCTGAAGCACTGTTGTAAGCAAACCTTAATGTCCCATCAGGCGGCTGAGGACACGATTTACTTGATTTAGGCTGAGGGATTTCTAAACGCAAACTTAGGATACATTTTACGTGTATCGTCATTGGCAGAGCCACGAACTGTGTTTTGAAAATATTACAAAAACCTTTTTTTACATTGA
>JXSR01S001880.1:34973-48012 GCA_000969725.1 Ophiothrix spiculata
AAAAAAAAAAAAAAAAAAACCTGTCAAGTAAGCCGAGTTTCATATTTTAATTTGATCCCTTACTAATTTTTCTTACTTTTGAAAGCCATTTATTTCATAACTCACAAGATTCAGAATCAGTATAATGCTTGAAAATTGTTATGACTTTTTTCAGTCATAGCAGAATATTCAAATTTTCTATTATTTCATTTGTAAGAATTATTCATCTTTTCAATTTTGAAACAAATTTATATTTGCAGTTACAACACTGAGTAGAGCTTTTTTCCTATTACATATCTAACTGTACACCTTCCTACATCAATGTCTACATAACATTTGTCTGACTGTCTGTTGGTTATCTCACAATTTGGAATGATTTACAAGGCAATAAGTCTGAGGTTCATATAGAATATGTCATTTATCCAATAGCAACAAAATCAGCATTGATTTTCTTGTTGCATGGCAATTACTGAGCTTCCTAGTCTGGGGAATATTTCAAGTTGTTTTAACAGGAATTTGTATCTCTTTTTAATGCATATGTTTTAATGGGTTTTTTTCAACATCTCCATGTTCCCAATCAAATTGGAGATCTTGATACCACAACAGGAACAACTATATTTCTCATAAATTTTAACCCCTATAAATGTCCTCATCTATATTATGTTTTCTTCATTAGATGGAAAATGTGGTAAAGACCAGTGGTCGATTTCACTAACATTAAAACGTATCGTTAATGCATCGTTCACTCATCGCAAATTTACGATCACCTTTTGGCTCATCACAAAGTTGCGATGTGTTGGAATTTTACCGTGTAATATTTGTATACCTTACTACGCATCGCACGCTTGCAAAGGATTTTTTATGTCTTTGTGAAATACAGTCTAGCTGCGCACTGAACGCATCGCAGCTACGATGCATCGCAACTGTTTAGTGAAATCGACCACTGGTCCCACTATGATCCTGATTCAGCAGCAATGCATGCGGGAATGAGTCACAAGGGCATCTTGAAAGTTTCATCAATTTGTAGTAAATTAGAAAACAATGGCAATGCTCTTCCAATGTCTTGATGTTTCTGGAATATGTCATGAATGGTTCCCCAAATCATCCCAATTTACACCGGCTGGACTTGCAATGTATTTGCGAAGAGGTATTAAGAGGGATTAAAATGTCAATGCTTGACATTTCTCATGATGAAATACCATGTTTTGTCATGAAAAGGTTATCAAAGATGTTCTCCCCATGATGGAAAGAGACGCGGTGATGCTTTCCTGATGCATTTCAAAAGAAAACATTACAGTGGGCCCACTACAAATACTACTCGCTCAATCCATTTTTCAGCCAATCACTCCCAAAATACCAAAAATCAAATCAAAAATTCCAAGAAAATACTTTTAATACTAATTCATTTTTGCACTTTGTGTTGTTGTTTTTTTTTGGGGGGGGCAGGTAAAAGTTGCAAACAATCATCCAAAAATCCTTAAAAACATTGTGATATATTTTAATGCAAATACACATTTATCGTGCACGATGCCCTCTCGATGCATTCCTAGAGCATCAGGAGCAATAGCGGGACCAGGCCATTATCCAGAATGAATATCAAACCTCTAGATATAATATCAAAAATCTTACCAGAAATTTAAAAAACTTCATCGGGTCAAAAATAGTAAACAGTTTTTAGTTATTTTTGTCATAATAAGCATTTTTTATGAGAAAAAATTTGCAGAATTGCAAAAATGAGTTACCATCAAATTTTATGAGTCTTTTGGAATGAATAATGCATATTGAAGGTCTAAAAAGATCTAGGGTTCATGTACTTTGATTAATAGAACCCTTGTTTTTTCGGGTGACACAAACCAACATGAGGGATATAACTACCAAGTCCAGTGATCTAGAAAGCCACTTCACTACCTACCCCGAAATTTTTTTGGGGAGGGGCGATCAGTCTGCTCTGCGATCAGTCTGTTCTATGTAGAACTCAGGCTTTCTAGTAAAGTGGTATGTGATTTGGGCTCGTGTAGTCTAGCGGAACAGAGCAGGACTCATGATCGGAAGATTGTGAGTTCGAGCTCCGCTAGTGCCAACGTGTTGTGAACCTGGGCAAATCACTTTATCACACTTGCCTCGTCGACCCGAGTGTATTGGGGAGCTGTTTAGGGGGGAATATCACAACCCAAGTGCTGATAGGTCTGCGCCTTTGGTCATTGGCTGCAAATGGCCTAGTTTAAGGTGAAATGGTTCTGACGATTCCCTTGTTACGGCGTAATAATAATGGCCAGCGCTTTGTATCCACTGGAAAAGGCGCAATATAAATGCCGATATTATTATTATTATTGTGGATAGTAACATAGAAAAAATCAAGGTCCTAGGATTGGACTAGGGTTCAAGAGCAAATATACAGTTACCATCACTGACTGTGCCACGCCAATCTCTGGGACTGATGATGGCCGGCTGACAAGCAAAAAGACAATTCCACAATATTCATTTGATGTGCAACAGACATACCATAAATCATAAATTGTACAATATTAAAAAATGAATTATTTCTACATGTAGGAACGCCCAAGAAACCTTGATTCTGAGGATAAGTGCATACAAGGCCAGTGTGCATTAGCTACATATCCAAGAAACAAAAATTTGTGAATTGTTAAGCACTTGGTAAAAGCAATATATTTCATTATTTGTTAGTGATGATCAAAACCCTTGATACAATTTAATATATAGTCCAATGTATTGATGCATATTTAGCAACTAAATTCTTTATTACAATGAACATCTAAAGATAAATAAATCTTATATTTTTCTTATTTGCTACATGTATAACGCCCAAGAAATCTGAATTCTGATAACAAATCCATGTACAGCTGGCGTATATGGGTCTGTCTGTCAATACTCGGCCTCCAAATAAAATAACTTCAATACCGAGTTATGACCAAATAAAATTTTAAAATAACTTCAATACCGAGTTATGACCAAATAAAATTTCTTAAATTGTGCATGTGTTGAATTGAATCAAAGTAAAGTCATTGAAGCATCATCAAATGTTTGTTACCGGTCTATTCTTTCAATTCAATCGCAAATATTTTGGGACATCACGACCGAATGTTTGGTAGCGAAAATTTTGTCTGGATGACGACTATAGACTGACCCTATCTAAGCATATGAATCTACCTGTGACTTGTGAGTACATTACTAAACTCATTGATACCTTTAATCACCTTGTACCAGAGATATAAAGTGGACTGCTCCTGTGCTTAAAGTATTGAGAGTGTTACCATCATCCCCACAAATTTATCAAAGTATATATGCTTTAGCATGGTCATATTTATGCTCAAGATGCTTTCACGATATATTCACGATGCATTCCCAATTTATCTGAAATGTATCATGAGTACATCATGAAGACATGTATCACCAATGCATGGCAAATGAAAAATATCTGCACTATGTACCGCTCTTATCATTATAAAACAATGTAGAGGGGAGCATGGTCGATCGGTTAGAGCACAAGACTCGTAATACAGAGGTTGAGGGTTCAAGCCCCTGTGGCGGCACTGCTGGTCGGACCACTGCTGGTCGGACCATGGGTCGATTTCACTAACATTAAAATGCAACGTTAACCCATCGTAAGACAAAAACCCATCGTTAGCTAAGACCACATTGTGACCCCACGCAACGTTAACAAAGGGTTCAATTTTTCTAATGCATAATTTATATATCTTTCGATGCAGTGAACACTTACGAAGGGTTTTCCCGTCTTTATGAAGTCTAGTTGTAGTTACGAGCTGAACTCTTCGTTAGCTACGATGCATCGTAATGTTAGTGAAATCGACCCCATTTCTCCTTGTTTACTCTAATTGTTCCATGGTTCAGAAGTTACATAAAGCCGTTGGTCCCCAGAGAGCATGCTCCTTCTTGGGGCTTTGCATACAGAGTATACCTGGTGAGTCTTATGTTCTCAGGAAAATTGGAAAAATTAACATATTATCCTGAAAAAAATGAACATATTGCCCTCTAGGATTGGCCCTTCAAAATGCCAGTGATACATTAGAATATTGTAGTTTTACTTTTGTTTCAACAACTAGAATTAATTCAATCTCACCGGCACCCACACAATTACTGCAACATTCCAAGAATTTTCTTATTTATTACCAATGAAAAAATACTGATGAGCATTTCAAAGAAAAAATAAACACAATTAGATAAATGAACAGGATATCAAATGTCATTTACTCAATTTATCAAATTCATTCATATTTTTCAATTGTATTCACCATTTAATGCATTTGTAGTTTTGTTAATTAGTACTAAAATACAAAGGGTTTATGATTAGCCATATTGTTTTGATAAGTTGCACACATATTAAATCAAACTTTACAGTATGAAGAGAAAATATATGTTTGGTACATTTTTCCAATTTATGGACAACCAAATGCTTCGATTAAATGGATAACATGATGATCAAAACATCCTGTGAAGTGCAATAACCTGCTCGAAGAAAAAAGTGGTCAGAAAAAACGTCGAAAAGGGTTCGGATATTTCCCCATTGGCGTCATCGACGTCTTTAGAAAAAGGGGTACCTTTTTAGTGTAACTTTCGACAATAAGGGTCGTCTTTTTACGATATCTTCTACTTTAGAGTCATTTTTTCGCCAAATATTCTAAAATTTCAAGAAATAACTACAAAAAAGGCTTCCAATGTATTATTCATGTTTTTATTGTAGAAAATAGTGCGTTGTTACGCCGGTAAGGATCCATTTCAGTGTGTTACGTGGCTTACGCCATTAATGGGTCAAATTTCCATTACGACATTTAGGGGCCCAATTTTAGTGTATTATGGCATTGCGACATTTAGGGGTATGATTTTGAACATTTTATGACATTAAGGGTTGGAATTTGCTGTACATGATTTTGACATTTAGGGTCCGATTTAGGTGCTCGGACGAGCATGCGTACCACTTTTTTCTTCGAGCGCCACCCCCCACCCCACTCCTCCGATGCAATAATCTCATGACCTGTTGCAAATAGAGCAGTTTTAAAATGTGCTTTTTAAGTTCTGAAACCATACAGGAAACATCTCCATTCCAAAGTCTGAATCTTAAACAGGAAACATGGCTCTTGATGTCTCCATTCTTGAAACATCAAGTAGAATGAGTCAGTCAAGTCGTTTCTAAGGAAGGAGGAGGATGCCAAGGATGTTATGGAATACTAATATGAGATGATGTAAGCTTGACCGGCCAAACAAAAATGAACCGTATGGTCAAAATCAATTTTACTTTATGCCACATGTAAATGCATAATGTCATGGGTATTTACACCCCCTCCCAGGCCCAGAGGGGAAGGGAGGGGCATATTTTCCTATCTAAAGTGACAGGGGAATGTCTCAGTGAGGTGAAAAGTAGAGACATCTAGGTAAAATATTTACACAAAAATGGGTGTCATTTCATAAACAGGAATACAAATGGGGTCCTTCAGGTTTGAACATTTTGAATTGGCTGTCAATGCGGAAACAAAACTCACACTAAAAAATTTGTTAATTTAAATAAAAACAGCTATGACATTATAAATTTTTACAAATGTGTGTGTGTATAACACAAAAATATTAGGAATTAAGACATTAAACTAATTTTTGTCCATAATGTCATTTGCAATTGAAATTTTTTCATCCAGGTGATGAATCTGCTTGTAAAAACTGAATAACAAACATTTGAATAAGGCTAAATTAAAAAAAAAATAGTTTGCCTCAAAGCACATGAGTGACTTGAAAATTAAAAAATTAAAAATTATCAACTTGGTTTTTATGGTAAGTTCTCAGCTCCAAATGTTGACATTTCTCAAAGACTAAGCATATATTTATGGCTATAACAATGTATAGACTTATTTTAGTCCAATCATATGTGCATGGATTTGTTTTTGGTGCTGAAAAGTATGGTTATTAAAAAAAATGCTAGGAACAAATCTTGAAATTTTGAAAAAAATTGAAATTTAAAAAAAAAATACCGAATAACTTTTTTCCAAAGCACCCAATTTTACAAACGCATGTGGCAGCTTTGAGACAAACTATTTTTTTATTTGGCTTAATCAGGATTGCTGTTTTATTGTTTTTTCTTAATCCTCTTCAATACAAGAGGTTAAAAAAAACACTGGATTGACAAATTCGGGATTGACATAAAAGCTAGAGTTTTAAAAAGCATGTGAAATTAGTCAGGATTAGTATTTCTACTTATTTCCATGAATTATTTACGACAAAGTCAAAATTTATCAAGTCGTCTGAAATTTTCACCTGTCAAGCTAATAAAGCTTAGGTCTCGGGGAACATACCGGAAACTTGGCACATCTGCCTCACTCACACGACGCTTGTGATCAATTACGACTTCTCATCACATATAAAATGTATGGGCAGTTCATTGTAGGATGAATGGGCCTTGTCTTAAAGCAGCAGTGCGGGAATAAATAATATCCAACAATCACAGCTTATGTCTGAGAAAATCATTCTTGATTATCCAGAGTTAGGAGAGATACATTAAAAAATTGTGGTGCTGCTGGTGGTTGTATTAAATTTGCAGAGTAAATACTATCATTTATGCAGAATACTCCTCTAGTTGAAAACAATCTAGAAATAAAACAATGATGGAAATGTTTTGCAATTTGCATTTTTCACAAGTATACAAATAGAACATTTTTTAATTTGGACAATTTTACAACTTAAATTGCTAAGAACATTTTTTTCACTATTGCTCACTTAGGTGTAGGTTGCTATCACATTCTCATCCCCGGGGCTCAACCGGAAGTATTGCATTTTTTGGTGTCAAATGTAAGCCCATATTTTTCTGATTGTAATTCAAAAATCTGACCTCCAAATTCCAAATAGTGTTTAAGATAGCAAAAAGTGTAAAGTTAATTGGTATACCTATTTTCCATTTCTTATGTATTTTCATAATAGCCTTATCTCCAGAGTTGCATACTTTGTTTTGCCTCTGAAGAGCCTACAAGAAGCAAAGTGAGAGTGAAACCTCACAAAATGCATTTCAGAGATCAAGGTCAATCAGTTAAAAGTAGACTATATACATGTTAAAATAGCGACCTACACCTTTAAAAATCATGTGGTACAAAAAAATAAACATCAAAATCAGCCATTTTGGTTTTTGAATAAGGGTGTTTAATGATGTACATCATATCGTTTTTTTAACCATCAACAATGTTATTTTTTTCCAAATTTGAACTTGACATTATGTTAACTGTTTGGACTATTTGTATTATTATTCTAAATCTCACTGTTAAAAGGTACCAAGCACATTTTGTGATTTTCTTTTGTGTTTAAACCTGAAAACTTTATGATAAAAGATTAAAGAAAAGCAACTGTAAGTTCCATTTGAGTACCAGAAACTGGGGTTACTATGACCCACTTTTTTTCATTTGATTTTTTTTTCTAATGGAAGGTACTTTTTCTTGAGTTTGTTATATATTATCATAGCACTCAACTTGGGCTTTCACATAATTTTGTCTCTTTTGAAAAAAATGAATGTGAAAGTCCTCTTTTTCTTTGAAATGTCGGGTGGGTATAGCCCTTGTTTCAGGCTGTCAATATTGTTCAATTTAGTGTATACCATGTGTGGTACTCTCTGAATCAAACTAAAATCCCTTTCGCCTGCGCGCTGCCCGGGCTCATTGCTGGGTCCGTGGAAGGGGAGATCAGGGGAACGATACTAGTTCTAGGTGGGTAAAGTTTTCCTGTCTTTTTCTCTACATTTCTGTCCTGTGTCTGAAAAAGAATATCAAATAAAAAATAACCTACTAATAACTTATTACAGGTAAATTGACTATACAACTGACCCATAAACACTTCCATTAAATATGCACCTTCTTGGTGAGACAAGCGCAATTTCGGTGCGTTCCTGACGCTAAAATATTAAAAAAATCCTGAAGGGCAGGGTGTTTTGTTTCAACCCTTAATACATACAGGATTATATAGCAGGACAATTATTGGTTGTTCTCATGATCCCAAATTAGAAATTGTCAACTTAAAACATTTTATAAAATTTGATGTTAAATCTTTTTATTTTGGGCAGGCTAAAGTTATCCCGTAAGGGTTAAAGTAACCCCAGTTTACGGTAATTCAGTGTTACACTTTGTGCTTTTTGTGTGAACAAGTTTCCACTCTATAACTCACTATTAAAGATCATCTCAATTTCGTAAGCGACAGTTTTTAAATCTAAAGGTTATCATGAACATGATATACAAGGGGAGTTCATAAGTTAAGTTCATGGCCTGAGATAGGAGAAAGCTTACCATTCTTAAAAACATGTTATGCAAAGTTTAAAATAAAATAGCTGCTTTAGTTTCTATTTTACAGAAACTTCAAACTTGCCACTTAGAGGTTTCTAAAGGTTAGAATTAAGCATTGAAAATTGTTAAACTCTAATCATAATGATACTAAGAACTCCAACATCAATCTCCTCCCTGACATTTTGTAATATACAACCCAATTCTTTTCATGCTATTTGAAGGAGTAATATTTCTTAAGTGTAGACACCTTTTTTGTAAAATTCGTCGGTTTGTAGCGCTTGGGAGAGATTTTAAAGTTACTGCATTTCTTACTATTTTCATTTCTTCATATTTCAAGGTAAAAAATCAACTTTCAGAAACCCTCAACTGGCAAGTTTAAAGTTTCTGTAAAATAAAAACTAAAGAAGATATTTTGAAACCTTCATATGTGATGACTAACGCCGAAAGGGGGGACTTTGCCGATGATATCAATTTTGAGTTTATCATTGCATCTGTTACAGCATTTTTTAAGCTTTAAAATGACACCTTATTTGTCTAAATTGATCAAGGCGATCAAATTTTACAACAGAAAATCTGCTTGAAATTCTTATTATTTTCTTTATTTTTTGCTACCTATTTTCACCCGTATCTTGAAAAGTGTTCTGTTGCAAAGTCCCCCTTTTCAGTGTGAGTCATCACATATATTCGACAATTGAACTGAACTACACAACATATCAATCAGATTGGCATAGTACTTCTACCTCAGACCACAAACTTTTTGAACACCCCTCATATGAGTATCAACATGTTGCCCCTAAAAAATGCAATCTGTTCTTAACCAACAAGACCCAGAACTTGCCTCCACTACAAAACTATACATGGCTGGGACTTGTCGTCTTGAAACATTCACGGAAATTACCCAGAGTTGAGTAAATGGACTTTGGATATTGTATGGCACCATGTGAAACGTGCCAATTTATCAATCAACACACTACGCCATACGATTCTAGCAAACGTGTTTAGCACAATTCCAATGTTCACAGTTTAAAGAAACATTTAAAACAGTGCAGTATGAAACGTCCAAAGACATTTTAGTTGGTTCAATTACCTTGTGTTTTCATTTTTTTGGAGGGACGGGGAGCAAACAATATAACGTTTACCAAGGTAGTAATTACAGAATTCTCTCCTCTAGAACTGTTATGTTATGTAGGCCTACATCTAAACAATCTAACCAAAAGTCATATATACTATGTTTGCACTAGGTAAAAGAGGAAGTACATTTGAGTTGACTTCAAAAAAATCGTAATCAATTAAAACCAAGTTGCTAGTGTAATAAATGCCCATAATGTATGTATGTATGTATGTAGTATAAACAATAACTTGCATGTAGTTGACTTCAAAATAGTAATAAGTTGCTTTCTACTCACAGTCACTCAATTTTGAAATGAAGTTGACAATGCTCAGGAAATTGAAGTCTTCTTCACTTGAGCCCTGGTGTCTGTTCATTTATTGAAGTCAAATTAAGTTACAAATGCTTGCTGACTACAGTCAATTTTCGAAATAAGCTCCTTTTTACTCATTAACGCGTGTTGACAAATAGTACTCTGCGCCATACGCAACCCACTGCAATTGACACGGTTGGATATGACTGAGGCTTTTTACCGCGATCGTCACACCAATTTCTTGTCACTGGGAAAAATTGACCAGTCATAATGATCGTCATGCATCAGCTTTGTCAGTTGACTTAAATTTTGCATTACGCGAACGCATGGACTGCGTAGAAGCACAATTGTTTGAATATTCTGATTTTCAGGGAGCTTATTTTAGAAGATTTATAAGACTTTACAGTCAAATTCAAAAATAGACTTTCAATCAATTGCAAGTTTTGACCAGTGTTAATGAGTTATATGACAAAAAAATTGTTTCACTACTATACACAAATGTAGAACTATTCACACAATATCCTAGTTAGGTCTAACGGCCCTTCACCGCAACAGCGCAATGGGCCAAAAATTTGCCAACCTGATTTTCAATTTTATTTTTCAAGTTGCGTACATTGGTGTCTGACAGGAGCAATGAACATTAGTTCCGCTAACTAAAAAAGTAATTGCAACGACTAGTGGGTCATTTGGACTTGAAAAATCAGAGGTTTTGTATGCATTGTTGACATCATTTTGACGCCATCTTACTTTGTCAAGTGTGTTTAATTCGGCAGTTCACAATCGGAATTTTGTCGATTTTTGGTACATGAAAGCTACTGATTATGAATTCTTCTTGAACTGAGTGTTTTTTGATACTGATCAAAGACATCTGTTGCTACAAGAGGTGCCTCTGCTCCATACTTCAAAATTTTGTTGGCTTTTTCGCAGGAGTCAATGGCTGTTAGCCCATGCAGACCCAATAGGCCTATGTAATGAAATGGAGTATGGGTCTGGAAACTCAGACTACAATATCCTATAAAACAATATCCTAGGAAGCAACACATCCGCACTCCATCTTCTATTAAACACAGCAGAGTGTTTTAGCATTATTGTGAATCTCCAATTTCAACTCCAAACATGTGGGATTCTCATCTCGAATGAAAACTAATCCTACTGTGATATGGTGTATGTACCAAACACAAAACCATTCCAAAAACACCATTAGTAAAATAATGCTACAATATGGTCAGGCCTTCAATTATTCTTTACTTTTTTAAATAATTGCATTCAAATGGCGCTGTGTGGAGGTGTAAGGATGCAACAGTTGTAGCAAGTATGTATGCATTACAATGCATTGAAGCGATTATACTGTGCATTATAAGCATTGGCTATTACCTGTCCTTGTGCCTACAGAAGGGTTATTATTTATGAACAAATGAGAAATCAGCGATTATGAAATGAAATTGTGCATGATTTATGAAAAGTTATTGTGGATGAAGTCAAATAAAATGGTATTTTTGTAGTAATGGATTCCAATTGGCTTTTAAGAAATATTTGATCACAGAAGCAAATTCCTTCATTACAAGCATTTATTGACCACAGTGAAAAAAAACCTACTGCTTTTAAGAATTAGTTATACTAAAAACTACACGTATACATTTGCTTCATTGCAGTACCCCAGTGCGTAAGCTCTCTGTACTTCCGAGTACACATGTATGCGCTTTGGTAGAATTTGATAAAGATTCCCTTCACATCAGAGCATTATGACAAGATGCGTTGTATCATCAGCAAATATCGAAATATCTGGCATTTGATCACAATACCGAAATAAAAATGGCAAAATTTGTCAACTTTTTAAGCATTATCAGTTGTTGAACATTGTCTTTCAAGCTTACCGTTGCAAACTATCCGATCTATAAATGAAATGTTGCCAGTTTAATTGCACTACATTTTACTTTTGCGTTTTGACCAAAATCTCTTTGTTTACTTATAAGAACTCTAGTGTAAATGCATGAAAAAAGAAAACCATCACTTATTAAAATGTCATACAAAGTGACCCAAAATAACAAACAAAATCATGTTTGACAAAATGAGACATGTAAAAATGTAAAATGTAATACTATGTAGTCTTATTTTTCTATTTATATTATAGTGCAGTAACCCCTGTTATAACACTATATTTCTTAGGGATTGTTCATAAATACTTTAGTGGGGGTGGAAAAGTTGGAACACAGACTTTTTTGATCCCACTTTATAGCGTAAAAAAATTAAAAATCCCCCATTTTTGATCCAATTTGTTTTTACCCCTCCCATCATGGAAGTTATACACCAAAAGGAAACAAACAACCTGACCCATATTCACGAGACACTGCTAACTCTAGTTGGAAACTAACCTTTTATATACCTGTCAAAATTTGATAGGTAGACAATTGGTTAGATGCCCGGGGGGGCACTCCCATATATTGGCACGCATCATGCTCCTGTCGATAGACCCCCTTTTTTTTGCTCCGCTCTCACCCAATGACCCCCCTTTTCACTGAGCTGTCACCCAATGACCCCCTATTATTTTGAAAGTCAACCTTTTTTATGGTGACTCTCATCCATTGCCCTGATTGTTCAAGAACCTACACCGAATGACCCCCTTTTTTCGCTTAATTTGTCGATTTTGCGAAAATTTTACGAAAATTTCGAAGATCAGCGATTTCGTAAATGTCAAAATTATGCTTATTTAATTCAAAAACTGACACCGAATGCCCCTGTTTTTCGCTTTTGCCAACAAATCGCTCGAAATGACCCAGTTTTTTGACCCTCTACACCGAATGACCCCCTATTTTTCAATGTATTTCTCACCTATTGCCCCTACATTTCGAAAGCCAGTAGGAGCAGGTACGTCACTTTCATATTTGAGTGCCCCCCCCCCCACGGTTAGATGGTAACTAAAGTTAGCAGCATGTCATGAATATGAGCCCAGTACTTCATATTTAGCCCACAGTTGTCAAAGGCTCAGTTCCACATTAAGGTTGGTTCAGACTTTTCAGCACACCGAATATTCAATGCAACAACTATCCATGTTTAAATTATTTCCCCATATACACTAATGCACCTCGAGATTAGAATGGGGATTTCCCTTACCCAATGGAAAGGTTAAGATAGCCTTTTCTTAGTCTTTCATTGACATATATAATTGCATTCAAATGGCGCTGTGTGGAGGTGTAAGGATGCAACAGTTGTAGCAAGTATGTATGCATTACAATGCATTGAAGCGATTATACTTGACTATACGGTGCATTATAAGCATTGGCTATTACCTGTCCTTGTGCCTACAGAAGGGTTATTATTTATGAACAAATGAGAAATCAGCGATTATGAAATGAAATT
>JXSR01S001880.1:63220-83250 GCA_000969725.1 Ophiothrix spiculata
TTAAGGCTACTCGAAAAACGTGTTTAGGGGGTATTTTGAAAACCTTTGTTCACGCATGTGTACACCATTATAGCTAAGTGGCCCCCCCGGGTACCACTGCCAGAAGCAAGCTCTGCAATCAAACCTGGCGCATAAGTGCACATACCCAACATCCCCAAAACTGATCATATTTATCTATACGAATTGCAACACTCCACAAATACGACAAAGGATATTTATAATCAATTTACTTATTATAAACACTTCCCGAAGTTGTTTGTCATCAAAAATGATGTTTGAAGATATGTTTTGCACTGCCACTGAACTTGTGCCTCATATCCTATATAAGGCAATGACGCTAACATTTTTGGCTAAACGAATTCGCAAACCTTACAACCACGTATTTCAATGGAGCCAGTGTTCAGGATAAATGCACCGTACGGCTACCTTCGTGAAAATAAACCCACAAAAATAGACTTGATGATTTCATTTTAGTGAGAAGATACAAACTTACAATTTGAAATTCTCATTTATTTCCAATAAAGCAGAGGAGGGTGGTCGTGGCAACTGTTACTGGTTACCGGACAGTATCGTAGCCGATCCCCCAGTTGCATCATGTCCTACATGTATACCGCCTCTGGCGTAAAGCCATTGGGATTCGTGGAATAATACAACTTCCAGGATGATCACTAAAATTATTTTCGTAATCGGCAAAAAATATGATAACATATATAAAAAGTGGGGTTCACACATGAACCCCAGCAGATTTAAGATAACATAATTATGTTGATTTAATACTATAAGAACACTTTTGTAATTTTTTGAGGAAAGGTAAAAATTTGATTTTTGTAATTATTTTCTTAAATACATGAGTCACGTGACCCAATAGGAATACACGTTTCAATTTGATTATCTTTGAAATCAAATTGTACCCTGAATTTGCATTTTAGAAATCACTCGTCCCTTAATCTAGTGGAAACATATGACTGGCTATGTTTTGTTGAACTCTGTACTTAACAGGCAGCCATTTTACTTTGTGAAATTCCTCAAAACCAATATGGGACCTAGGTGAAAGATTTAAAACATTTCTGATAATTTTGTTTTGAGTTGTTTGAAGCCTGTCTTTGGTTTGTTTAGTGAGTGGCAGATACCACGTACTGCAGGCATAGTCATAATGACACTGAATGAGGGCAGAAATCAAAAGCATTTTTATACATTTAAAAAACATCCTTTCCTATGCAAAAACTTAAGCCTCGAATTTGCCTTTTTTAAAACCTTGTCAGCAGTAATTTCTCCATCAACAGACTTGATTTAACAGACCTGCTCGGGGAGAGTTTACATTCGGTCCGGGAAAAGCAAACGTCGTTCGGGTAAAAATAAATTGGAGCAACAATTAATCGCCGCGTCTATAATGTCATAATCCTTGTTAAACACTATTTTAATGACTTGAAATTCGTGGGTAACTCGGGGTTGGGGAAAAATATCCATTTTGACAGGGTCGGTCCAGTCTAGAAAAAAAAAATCCTTTCGGGTCGGGGTCGGTCGGCGCAAGCTAAATTTTTATCGGGTCGGTCGGGTCGGGGGAAAAAATGTCGGGGAATGACGGGGTCGGGGTGAGGAAAAAGCATACCTCTCCACCAACTTCTAGCCCTATTTTTGTAAACGGGGGAGGGGGCATGGAAAGATCATTTTTCGTTTGCTTCCAAGCATTCCCATGGCGAAGTCAAGCATGGCAAGGACATTTAATTGCCTGCTTGTCACTCTATTACATATACACATTCCATATGACCACTCAACTTGAGCGGTGACGTGACCTTGACCCAGCAATGTCAAATCAAATTTGACCTAAAAATCATGTTTTTCGACCCATTTGTGTTGTTGCCCCCTACCCGTACGTTAGAGGGTTGATCCCATTCGGAGCTCAATTTTACACTTAACTAGATTACCTATCAGATCTGACCAAAAGCAAAATTAAGTTTCCCGATAGTTTCCTTATAAACGCCTTGTGAGATATGGCCGAATAAAGTGTTTGTACGGAAATACTATAGACCATGAGTATTTTTATCCCCAGATGTAGCTGAACCAAGCTTTGTATAGCTTCATTCAGTGTCTCTGTCGATTGAGCGTTTGGTCTGGACAGCCCATCCTTAATTATACTGGTCAGTACTTGATATTAGGCCAGGAAATTTTGGATATTTTCATGCCCAGTATTAATTTTTTTGTTCTTACAGATACGCGAGTACATGTACCACAATTCCTCATTGAAGCAGTAACTAACATTCATTTTCATTTGTGACGATTCATTTTGTTTTTATTTATCAACAGTTTGAGGCATATTGTTTAGAGAAAGCTGCCAAAAATGCTAAGCCAGCAGCAGCACTGCTATTGGAAATGTAAGTTGACTACCGTATTTAAGAATGATTGATGAGTAGTAAGTATAAACATTGTCAATTGTAGACCTTAACTTTGATTTTTTGAAAAACATCAAGATTGCCTTTTTGAATTCACAAAAGCATAATAATCACTCCTGTTATCTAGTTTGTATACCCATCTAAGAATTTTAGAATTTCACATAGCTATGCCCTTGTTTAATTAACTTTTATCTGAGTTTTATTCTTTTAGAGCGGGAGTTTGATTTTTTATTGAAGTAAAATTAATTGACTGTTCCACATACAATGTCTGGCTCTTCATGAATAGTAGACATGGATAGGTTCTAAGCATACGATTTCTTCTTATAAAAGAACTACAGTGCAACCTATTTTATCCGAACCTCCTTTATACGGATTACTCTGTTATCCGGCTGAATAATTTCAAAGGAAAACATGTTTTGTCAGTGCCTATTATCATGATTTAATGCATTTGAAGGACATTTTTGAAATTTTTACCATCAAAAAGTGCTTACAAAGGTTATTCACACATTATACCACTTCATATTGAATTATTTTATGTTACACAATTAAAGACTTATATGTTATTAGGCAGATTTACACACAATTCTCTTATCCGAATTTTTCACTTATCCGGCCATTGTTTGGTCCCATCATGTCCGGATAAAAGAGGTTGCACTGTATTCAGATATGATAAGAAAAGCATTTTATGACCATAAATGTGATTGCAAATTTTATTCAAATTTGGTGAAGTTTTGTCTCTCTTTGGTAATTAATGATTAGCTTCATTTGATTGCTGTTTGAATTCTTTTTATCTTTATCTTAATCTACTTTTCTGAGGTTTATAAAAAAATCTTTTGATTACAAGGGAGGAAATAATTGGATTGGTCAGGATTTTATTTTTAAAATAATTCTTTTTTTACAGATATTGACATGGAATTGAATAAAAAGATCCAAGAAAAGGCACAAAAAATGTCCAAAATTCTTTTGGAAAATTGGATTTTGATTTTTTTTTTTACGAACTACAACTTTATCTGAATTTGTAGGAATGTCACAAATCCCAACAGTTTCTTAACATTTTGAAATTCCAAATTCCCCTAATTTTTAAAATATTAGCTAAAAAAGTTCAAAATGCAGTATTTTACAAAAATCAAAAAAACAACTAAAAGGGGATTATTAATCTCTCATATCTGCATGTGACAAATTATAAGTATAGGCCAATGTGTGGTTGATTTTTAATCAAAATACAATGTACATTGTACAAGAAGACAATAAACTTACATCATACGGCTACATATATGTGACCCGTCATATCGAAAGGTACCTTAAGGTCGGCTTAGTAAATTACGAGATACAAGCCATTGAAGCTGAGCATAGTCAAAAATCACGTCCAAGATCGAATTTATAATTTCATCTGAAACTTTATTATTGAAGTGTATTCTATCATATTAATCAGGTTGCAACATGAAAAACGTAAGAAAAATGTGTTAAAAACCAAGATAAAAATCTTCAGTTTTACTCAGTACAGAAACTTTAAACTCGATTTTCTCGGAACTATAGTTTTCCGAATCAGCTCGATGCCTTTTACCAATCTGGATGTAGCTTTGTAACCGAACATCCAACATCCAAAAGCAAGGTGTCATTTTATAGCGTAAAATCTCAGCTTTCAGATGAGACCAGAAAATCAGTTTTGATTTTGGGACCCTTAAGGTACCTTAAACCTTTCGATATGATGGGTCACATATTCCATCTGACTATTCTATCTGAGATCTGTCTCATAATTGTTTACCTATTTATCGTCAGGTTTCAATATTTCCGTGAGGAAGCAGTGCTATGGAAAGAACTCCAGCTGATAACTCATGCAATTCAGTCTGAAAATCAAGACGCTGCTGCAGAGTTTCTACAAGGTAAGAACTGCAGCTGATAACTCACACAATTTGTACCGTGTTCACATAACCTTGCGGCAAGGTTACGATGTGTTTACAGCATCATACCAGGTAGAATTCAGTGGACAGAGATCAGACACCGGCTGGTGACCAATCAGACAGTGACCGACCGGTGTCTGAATGGTGTCGGTGAGCCATAGAGATGGCTGAAGCATGCCGCAAAATTTAATTCTGAGTTCAAACCTTGCGGCTTGTATACAACACCAACTGGTGACCGACCGAGCACAGCAGATATACCGTTGTCATACTGATGTCCTACCAATGTCATACCGGCGTTGCGGCTTCCATCCGATTACTAGACACCGGTCGGCTTATGTGACCATATCATAGCAGCCAACCCCTAGGGCGAAGAGTACGCTGTGAGTTTACAATTAGTTGAAAATTGTAAACAAAATTATATATATTGAATTGACATTGACCGCAGGTAAAATACCTGTAGCCTATCCCCAGGGCGAAGGGTACCCTACGAGTTTACGTTTGATTACTAGTATATGGTAGGATCAATACTCTGTTTAAAATAGCCAGAGATTTTTGAGTTGATATCTAGAGTGTGGATATTTTTCTTCTCTTTTTTGAGACCAAAATGATTAAGTTAATTGTTAAGGTTTTTTCAAAACAAATGTGCCTCATACCATTTAACATTTTACTAAGTTTGAACAATGTGATATGCTACTGTGTGTGACATGTTTGGTCAATTTATGAGCTAATACTTTTAGATTGTGAATAAAATATCAAAATCTTATGAAAAGAAGATTATATTTTCACATGTAAACTAAGGGTACGAATTCTGGAAAACATATATGTTTATTGAATAATGCATCATAATAATAATAATAATAATGGCATTTATATAGCGTCTTTTGACCGAATAGGAAACAAAGCGCTCATGATTCGCTGCAAGTAGATCGTCACAACCATTTCACTTCACTTAGAAGTGCTTCCGTAGAGCACATCCTATCGGTACTTCGGTTGTAATATTCACCCTTTGTGCAGCTTCCCATAACCTGGGTGGGGCAGACTCAGATGGACAAATCTAGTGACAGTTTTAGATGCAGGAGGAAGACCGGAGTACCCGGAGAAAAACCTATGGAAGCGAGTATGGACTGTAAACCAGATGCACATACAGCGCCGGGGCCAGGAATCGAACTCAGGACACCCGAAACTCATTGGTGCAAAGCGAGGGAAGTACCGCTACGCTAACCCGCTTCTTCTTTTTTATATATTATTTGCAGATTTATTTGAGTCGTTCCCACCTGAAGCTCAGTTTGACATTTTGCTTCGTTGTGCAGGTAAGATTCTTCAGGTTTTTATTTTCCTTATAGTATTTTAGCATTGAAAGCTGGTAGACAGTTTAGTAGCTTTGTTATTATTTGTGATGACTCACCCCGAAAAGGGGGACTTTGCGACAGAACACTTTTCGAGAAACTGGTGAAAATAGGCAGCAAAAAATAAAGAAAATAATAAGAATTTCCAGATGATTTTTTGTTGTAAATTTTGATTGCCTTGATCAATTTCAACAATATAGCCTAGAACAGAGAAGAATAAGAGGATATCTTATAGAAACATTCAAGATAGTACAAGGGCTTGAAGGAGTCAGCAAGTCAACCTTATTTGAGACTAACCCTACAACAGAGAGAAGTCAAGGGCATAGATTCAAGTTATACAAAGCGGGGTTGAAAAAAGGTCTCAATTGCCAAAGTAACTTCTTCTCCGTCAGGATCATCTCCATTTGGAACAACCTACCCTCTTGGATCGTAGAGGTCAAAACAATAAATCAATTCAAAAGCCAACTTGACAAATTCTGGAAAGTAACAGGATATGGGGTCTTGGAGGCTTAAGCCTATTAATTAGCCAATCAAACCTAAGTGTAAGTGTGAGTAAGGTGTCATTTTAAAGCTTAGAAAATGCTATAACAGATGAAATGATAAAATCAAAATTTATATCATCTGCAAAGTCCCTCCTTTCGGGGTGAGTCATCACATTTTATTCAAAGTATACCTCAGATTTTTAATGAAACTTCTTATCAAGCAAATAAGTATTCATATTAATGTTTGAATGAATGGTTTTTTTTATTTGCAGGTGATCCGGGTTTAGAGTTTGTTAGAAGCTGGTAGACAGTTTAGTTGCTTTGTTATTGTTTACCTCAGAAGCTGAAGGATTTTTTTCATGAAACTTCTTAGCAAGCAAATAAGTTTTTTATGTTATGTAAGGTAATATTTCTGTTCTTGATTTTTGACCTTTTCTCCAAACAGATCATGCACAAGATGTCTATGAAAAGAGCAAACTCAAGTTGTTGATGATACAGAAATTTCCTGATGCTATAATGGAGCATGGGGTAAGTATGGTGAAACTACAGGGTGGTTCATAAAACTCAAAACCCAAGTTAAAAGTCATTTTTACTTATTAATTGTACCTCTATCAACTTAAGGTGACAAATACATCATGCGGGATAGGTTTTAAATCATTCCTGCATTTTTGATCAAGTTTTGATCATTGGATTTTAAGATACAGTCCTTTATTAAAATATTGCTTCAAACAGGTTTGTCCACGATAGCTCCTCTCTCTCTCAAGGGGATCAGATTGAAAGAAGACAAAAACCAAAGAAAAGCCTTCGTGGACAAGCTTTTTGAAGGACGGTTTACATAAAGGGCTGTATCTTAAGATCTGATGGTGCAAATAGCATAAAACTTTCAGGGATGGTTTTAAAAGGTATTGGCTATAGTTTCTTTGCAAATTCAAGTTGATTGAACAACTGCACAATTACTGTCTGAAAAGTGACCTTGAACTTGAGTTCTAAGTTTTTTGATCCACCCTGTATGAATGTTTTGTCATCTTCAGTTGTGTAGCCAGCGAAAGATCAAAATATGCCCGGGAAAATGGGAAGGCAATGGGAAAATCAAGAAGAACATCAAAAGCAAGACAGTTAAAGGAGAGCGGGGAAGGTAGTCCGATCCTAGGACCTTGATTTTTTTCTGTGTTACTATCCACAAAATAAATCCACTATTACATCATACCATTTAGAAAGCCCAAGTTCTGCATAGCCACTGATCGCATAGCCAACTGTTTTTCCGAAGGGCAATCAGTCGGCTATGCTATTAGCTATGTAAAATTCTGGCTTTCTTGTATACAAATATTGACTATTTTTAAGGGACATGGTTTATATTATTTTTCCGAGGTGATCTGAAAACCATTGATATGCCCGAAGCGAAGCTGAGGGCATATTTATGGTTTTGAGATCATCGAGGGGAAATAATTTTAACCATGCCCCAAAGAAAAAGCAGTCAATATTCATTTTATATACCGAATATATAGATTTGTGTCATCTGGTTGGTTAAAAGAATCATTTTTGTACTTAAAACGTCCAATGGTCGATAGTCGTGCTTGTATTGCTCGTGTTACACCGGCGGTGCAAAATATGTTGAGTGGGCCTAGTGAAAAATATGCCCCGGACCTAGTTAAATCCAAGCCCTCACTTTTAACCAATCACAGGACAGTAATCTATATATGAGGTAATATAATAAGTGGTATAATGTGGATAGTAACATGGAAAAAAATCAAAGTTCTTGGATCAGACTAGGAGGATGGTAGAGAAAAAACAGGTAAGAATTGAATGTGAAATGGAGGAGTGAAGTTTTTTCCCTGTGGGACCCTTATGTTCATCTTGGTGTTATAGAAAGCAATGTTTATTAAGGAATTCATAATATCACAAGAAGTCCTTTGACATGACATTTAAATCAGTACTAGCATGGTACAAATCTCAGGATTCTTAAGGCCTAGATATACTTCGTCATTTTTGTAGCCATTTTCATTCAGAATTTTCCTCATGGTGCAACATTTTCACCACTATGTTAAATTTTCATTCAAAATGAAAATTCTCATTTTGATTTTTTCTCATGGTGTAAATTTTTTTGCAATGGAGTAATATGTTTGACCATTTATCAAAATGTTCATGATGGTGAAGCATTTTTCGCATCACGTCACATTTTGCAACGATTACTCATCTGTAGCATTTTGATTATTCATAACACATTACTTTCCTTGGTAGGTGTTGTTTTTCAACAATACCATAATTACCTTGGTCTTTTCAAAATAATCTGAAATCTGTCCTTTATCCTGTTGAAAACATTTGCTGACTACTTCATTTTACTCCAATGAGAAACATTTTCATTTGAAATTTTTGTCACTGTCTTGATTTTTTATCATTCTAATTGTAGTTTTAGCGGATTATTCCGATCGATAATATCGTCTGGGAACTCGAGGTCAATATGCATTCAGCTGTCTGGATTTTAAAGACGGTAAAAATGGCGAACTATATCTGGCACTTTAGTCATGCACTGTTTCATCACAAAAACTTCCTTCTCTTACAGTAAACCAGAATGACTGTTTTTGATTTTGCAGGTGATCCTGGTCGAGAGTCTGTTAGAAGCAGAAAAACTTGGAGAGAAAATGGGGCCTATTAATCACCTTAGAAGACTTCTAGGTATGCTATATATTGATGCTGCTTTTTTAGATATATTGATGCTCATTCTTAGTCACAAATTTGAGTCATTTATAAAGCAAAAACGATGAAAATTATTGCCAAAAACTATAAACATTATCATTGGAAAAACGTACACCCCTATTCAAACATGAAATATTCCAAACCCAGTAAAGCTATTTGCGCCGGAGGTGTGCGTATACCTGCATCGCGCTGTGATTTTGAACGCGCGGCTCCACTGCGTTTCACGCTGAACGCACTGTCATCTATAGTCTCATAATGGATGGCCAAAATCCCTTATTAGGAAGTAAAATCGCACTCAGTGACTAAGAATGTACAATTGTTGACAGAAAGTTTTGAAGGAGCCATAGATAGGAAATACCAAGTCGTCATGTGAGTGCAAGAAAGTCGTATATGCAATGGCTGCCAAATGTGATTTTTATTTGGCATCTTGTTGCTTGAATGTGAAAAACTCTGAAAATTTCCCTGCCATATGTCAGTGGCTCTTGAAATGGTTCTTCAGTTGTCTGTGTCACCTGAAGAACCATTTCAAGAGCCACTGGCCCAAGACTGGACATCCTACAGTGTGCAATTAAAATTTTTGTCAAATGGCAGCTATTGCAGATACGACTTTCTTGCACTCACCACATGACGAAGTAAAATGGTGTCATCAGCTATGGTTGCTCAAATTGGGGTATTTAGGTTCACTCAAATGTGCCAAAGCCCAGTTTATGTGCAGAGATTTGGTTGCACTTCTTTGAGTATTTCATATAAGAACTCATTAAGGGTGTTGTAACATGTTGACAAACTACCAGCTGAGTTTCAAAGCTCTAAATCTGACGTGTTCACATATTTTTTCATACTCATAAGTTGAACATATTTGTAGAATGTTGAGTTTGTACAAGCAGTTTTAAATGGCAAATCAACAAACATTGCAAAACTAGCACTTTGCTTTAGATTTTGATGAATACTTTAAGAAGAAAGATTTCTGTCAAGCTAGAAATGTTCTTTTTACTTGATTTTGATAAGTTTTCGGTATGATTTTCATGGTTGACAGGGAAGTTTAACAAAGTTGTTGAAGCATCTGTTCATCTATATACTTCTGCTTGGACAGCTTTATGATTAAAATATTTGTGATGAACTTCTCTGTAACATGTGTGAATCCCTTAATGTGTGCTATCAATTGGACAATTCCTTAATCCAAGCCTTTAATTAATCCAGGGCTATGGGCAATTAGCATAACTTTTCTCAAAATAGCCTTATTGAGTAAAATTAGTCTATGGAAAAATGTAAAATGGGGACTATTTTTTGCAGGTTTAGCTGGAAAGAGCCCTGATAGGCCTAAAAAGTTTTTTGACCACTGCCAAAATTGCACCAAGACTTGCCAGTTGACTGTTCATTTTGATTTATCTTGTAGTGTATCTAGTAGCGTATCTTGTATTTTGATTTTTGTGTGCCATGGTACTTAGGTGAATGGCGCTATATAAGCACCGTGTATTATTATTATTATTATTGCTCATTTATGTTTGTGCTGCTGTCATCGGTTACACAATGAACTCAAAACATTGTCAGAATGGTTCTGAATACGTTAAGGGCAAGTAGCCTCAATGTTTGCATAATAAATGTTTTGCAACTCGACTTAAATCACACGTCGGTCTCTGACCAGTAACTCCTCAACAGCATCACAGTAATATCAGAGTGACCAGGAAACAGTGCTACGTTTCGAAAGGTCTCAAAGGTGAGCAAATATTTAGCTTTGAGTACACAGTTAAATCTAGGAATATGTTTCTGATTACTTTATTTTTTAACAGTTTGTGAAGTATTACCCCTGATATGTTCCAAAGAACACATGCAACTCTCTCACAAGCAGTATTCCAAATGGCTTCATAAAGCTATGGAGTTCTACCTCATCTATCTGTCTCAACCAAACAAACGACCAGCCTCTCCATCAGGCACAGTGGATAGGAAACCAGTGACACTACAGGATAAAGATGGCATGCTTGCGAATCCGTGGAAGAGTATGTTTGATTTACTCGTCTTGGTATCAGAGAGGTGTGATTGGGACACAAAATGTATTCTGTCTCATGAATGGTAAGTGCTAGGGCCTAAAAAAATAAATTGTTTGATTGTTTTTGTATTTGTGTCATATTTTTGTGTTCTTGTATGTGAAGCATAGACTTAAAAAAAAAAAGATCCGACCTACCTACCCTATTTTTTTTTCTATGTTACGCCAATCAAACTATTGTTTTTTTAGGCCTAATTGACATACAATGCGTTAGGACAATAGATGCCATTTGTCATAAATTTGCATTTTACACTACATAATGTCCAGTCATAGGTCAACAGCTTCACCATTTCAAGAGCCATGATGAGAGAAAATGACAAGGTGTTATAGTGAATTTTTATAATCGTGGCGCCTTATTATAAATTTTAGGGGTGTGTCGACGATTCTATTCATTGTGATAGGTTGTATGCTTTATCTAGACAATTCAATAGAAATTTGATATAATGATAACAGATATATGGCCATAATAAAATAAAGTCCGCTTTCTAAAAAAAAATAATGGATATAAAACCAAAGCTGGCATATATTGGCACCAATCATATAAATAAATATGGCCACATTGACTTGAATTTCTATACTAGAAACAGGCCTGACTAGAAATACAATAATAGAAAGCTGAAACGGTATTTAGGCCTATAAACGTTGAAAATATAAGATTTAACATCAACTTAAAAATTTATACAAGTATGTTGACATTTTGTTTAGTTTTTGTATTTCATAACAAACAGCAGCATTAATGTGGCCTAAATGATCTATCAATGAAGCCAAATAAATCAAACAAAGAAGCCGATGTGGTGTACCCCAAAACGAACTTAAGTCAATAGCAGGACACCAAACCTTTTTATAATTAATAATTTCTACTATAAATAATATTATTAGTTACCCTTTGTTTGTTCACGCAATACAGAGAGATATCTATGATTGGGTGCTTAATTACATGAGGCCGAAGGCCGAATGTGATACAGCACCCAACCATAGATATCTTCCATATTGCGAAAGAACAAACACCGGGTAACTAATTTATCACTTGGTATTGGCACGAATATAATTTCTAAAAGGAAAATATGCATATTTACGGGGGCCCTTAAGCAGGCCCCTGGACCACTGGCCGTGAGGGGCAAGACTCCGGTCGCTTCACTCCCTCCATTTGCCAAAACCCTTTTTTTATAAAGAGAGCCAATAGCAGGCCTGTATATATATAATATAATAATAATATATATATACCTGTAATAATTTGTTCTTTTCAAATATTCGTCATAGACAGATTTTTAAAACGGTTTGGCAGGTGAATTGCAAATGCCCACTGATTTAAAGTAAAAATGGAGACACTGACCATTTAAAAAAGACATCTGAATATTTTTAAATTGAGATTTACTATCCTTTCCTTTTTTGTTATTACTATTATATTTTTGGTTTTGCCAGATAAAGAGCTAACAAACTATGAATTAGTTTGGTTTTCAGATAAAATTAATGGCTCAAAATGTATAAAGGGTAGCAATATTACACATATAATAAACAATAACATTTGTCTGCTTTGTAGGTCTCTCAAAGATCAGTGGCAACACATCAATAATTCCTATGAGAAGATGGATGAGTTCCAGAACAGCACACTACGGAAACCAACCTTCTATGCTTCAGTCATCCTCTTACTACGGGCTGTCTTTAAGTATGCCAGCATAATTGATCCAAAGCAATTTGCAAGTAAGTTGATGTGGCCCTTTAAAAATATGTTATTATATTCCTTTGTTTTGAAAATGATGTTTTGTTTGGTATATAAACAAACATATAAAACAAATGTATCCGTGCATGTGCAATTTTATTGCATTGTTAATGTGGGAAAATATGCAGCATCTCGCATATTCTCCTTGCAATACCAAATGGCAAGAAACTTTACTTTAATTACTCCGTGGTTCGGAAGTCACGTAAAGCCGTTGGTCCCCTTTGCGAATGCTCCTTCGTGGAGCGCTGCATACAGTGTATACTTGGTGAGACAAAGTCACTACAAGGTCACATGCTCAACTTGAAAAACATTTCAGTTCATGGATTTCTTGTCAAACCCTATGATTTATGCTGATTTTTACAGAATTTATAAGTTTTAATGCACTTGATACATTTAGTCATTTTTACTCTTCATACAATCCAGACAGCCTATAACATATTTTAACCTTGAGTTTCTAGATATGTTATTGATTGGAAAAATCCACATAAACTCCAATGTGAATGATAAAAATTTAATCCAATGGTAAAATATACAGACGCTAATTTTTATTATTCTAGAAATACTGATGTAGCAAGCAAATGTTTTCTTCAAAATAAAATCCACATTACCTATGAAGGACAGATTAGTTATATCATGAAAAGACTAAACTAATAATGGTATTGTTCATGACCTAATTTGGTCAACCTTAGCTCACTGGATTAAATGATCATTTAATCCAATAAAATTGATTTAAAATCAGATGACACCAATCATAAATGAAAATGTTTTTTCCACATGAACATTTTACAAAATGACGAAAAATTCTAAATGAAAATGATTACAAAAATAATGAAGTGACTCTAGCACCTAAATCTTGCTTATTTTATTTAAAAAATGCATCCAGCAGTACATTATACCATTTAGTGGGGAGGTATTGTATTTTGAAATCATGTACACTGGTATTTTATTTTTACAGATTGCAGCTTCCCACTATTACATATATATAGGTGTTCATGTTCATCAAACTAGCAGTGTAACTTTAAATTGATGCTGTAGACCAAACAAAAATTAATTGGCATTTGAAAACAAAAATCCTGAATGCAGGCCTCATTACTTATAAATGCAACCTAAAACCTGTATTTTTTTGTCCCCGCTGAACGAGTATGGGATGGGGGACTTTAAAATGAGCTCCGTCCATGTGGCTGTGTGTCCGTGTGTCCTTGATGAAAATGTTAACCCAAATATTAACCTACATTTTCTCAGAGACTGAGGGTTGCACGTTCCCGAAACTTGGTGGATGGGTGCCCCTTAACCGTCCAAAGACCGAGTTTGTATTGGTTAGTGGATCAAAGGTCATCAGGGGTCATTCAAGGTCACATGAGTTCAAATGGGGTAAACTTTGGCCACATTCGGCGGGGACATATTATACGCATCGCGTAAACCCAAGTTCTGCTTGTTGTTTATTGTCATGATTTATGGGTGATTTTAACACTGACCTTTGTAATGTTTAACGTTGTTTACCGACCCTCCCTACTCTACCCTTTATTGTAAACAAAAATCCAGAGTGCAGTGCCCATTGTTTGTAAATGCAACCCCCCCTGTATTTTTGTTTACATTGTCCAATAAGTTTTTGTTTTTTCTAATAGTTGTTTTCATTTTGATAATTTTTAGGTAGTAATAATGCTAGTACTTCACAGCAGCCCGCAATGGTACTTCTGGATGATTTGGAATCCAAAAAGAAAAGCAAAAGACACAAACACAAGAAGAGAAAATATGAAGCTGGCGAGATTAGAGATCCTGTAAGTGTGTTATTTGCAATGTATCAAATCAAAAGACGGAGGGAACATTGCCTAAAAAACATTTTTGACTGCTAATTAATCTCATTTAATACCTGGCCCAAATTTATTACAAGAATTGTATTAAGTTAGGGCTGAAACTGTCAATTCAATAGGTTGGTTGTTATGTTTTAAGCCTTTTTCTTAGTTACTTCCCCTTTTGAATCTGGACAAATTTGGTGTGTAGTTTGTTGGTTTTTCGGCCCCTGTTCCCTTCAAAAATGTTTTACTAGTCAGCCAGCACATTGTGAGCAATCAATCATATTTGTGATGGCTCTCCCCAAAAGGGGGACTTTGCAGATGATATCAATTTTGATTTTATCAAGTCATCTGTTATAGCATTTTCTAAGCTTTAAAATGACAACTTACTTGTTGAAATTGATCAAGGCGATCAGATTTTTCAACAGAAAATCTGTTGGAAATTTGTTTTAATATGGAGTTGTATTAGTTATCTTCTCTAATATTGGTACATGTAATTCACATACGTAGCTTCATCCTCATAATATTGGGGAAGATTTCAGTAAATTTATGCATTTTGCCAAAAATGAACCAGTTTATCAGAATTAATGTCCCAATTAACAGGGTAATTTTGTACATAAAGAAACGGTTCTGTGACTAAATATGTACCAAAAATCTGTTTATGAGGATCTCGATTAAGCAGCTTCGACTGTATTCTTCTTCTTATTTCTAGGGTGATTCTGATGGCTCCGATGATGGCAATCAATTCCCACCAGCAACCATATGTCTCAACAAAGCACTGGGTATCACACAGGAACTAGTGGATTGCTTCCAGGTGGCTACAGAGTGCTGGCACTTCCTCAACAATAATGACTTATTTGAGAAAGGTACTTAAAGAGGGCTCCAAAACTCAACCAGTGTTTTGTTGCCCAGAACTTGCCATTTGCCATTGTTATGAACAATGGCAACCACTCAGAACTGCCGGTTCCATGTGGTCGTCCGCTGGTGGAGTTTTGAAATCAATCTATCAATGATACAGAGTACTTGCATGATATGCATACCCCATGAAGGAGTCTATTCGTACAGGGGACCAATGGCTTAACGTGACTTTCGAACCACGAAGCAAGTAGAGTAAATGGCCCCCTAAGCAATGAATTCCTTTGGTGTGGATGAGATAAAGATCTACCTTAACCCTTTCGGATCCAGATTAATTTTCAGGTTCCATTTTTTAAGTTAACCTTCTCAGATATATGTTACCATAATTGTGCATTCATAGTCCAGCGATTACATCACTGCGACGTCTACCGGTACGCAGTCTTTATATGCGTAACAAGAAGAGCGATTGAAAATTTCATGACTGCGTAATGGCAGACGTCGCAGTGATGAAATCGCTGGACTCAAAACGCACCATAACTACCCTGGTATCCATGTTGTGTTCATAAATTTACCAGGGAGATACCAAGCTCGCTGCCATTTTTATTCTGCCATGAAGACAAAATTTGGGGTGTTTGGGATTCTGCCGATGATCATCGCATCTTGTCATAATGCACAAAAATTGAAAACACACACAGACGCTTTGCGTTCAGGTTGGTGCATCATTCGCATAAAGCATTATTTGCATGGTTTGTCTCCACACGAAACCTAATCTCTGCACTCGGAATTTATTCTTGTGGGAGTAGACCAGAACACCTAAATAAATGAATATATAAATATGACATATTTATAGAGGAAAGCTTAATCAGTGTACAACACTACTTTCCATGAAGGTCCTCTGTCAGATGTCATATACTAGACTGTATCCTGCGTCGTCGACCGGCCGGGCGCACCAATCACTGCGTTGTGCTGGCCAGTGACGACTGTAAAAATAATGGTCTTAAAAATGGAGCACTTTAGCTCATTAATATATAATAGTTAGAATGACGATTGCAAAATAAATAAAACATATATGAATATTAATGAGTAACTTCCAAATTTGGAGACTGGTATAAAAGTTTTATAAAAACGCTCGCTCAACCATGAAATTAACCATGAATAATATACAATAATAATGATATGCAAATGAGGTAAACAAACTTTTCTCAAAGAATTTATGAATATTTAAGTTCCGTTTCTTTCCAAGGCATGTTTGGGTTATTAATGGCTCGTTTACGTTACGCCAGCGAGCGATAGATACGAACATGATTAAGAGGCTATTTACCAAAAATTGGTAACATTGTGCTCCAAAAAATTGCATGTTATTTTGTCAGTCGCCAAATAGCCAGACCGGAAATAGCCAGACCGGAACCGGAAGTATGACGCCCTCAGCTATTTGGCGACTGCGGAGTCAGTCTAGTCATATACCTCAAATTTTAGCTTAACTAGGCCAGAATACAAAGTCCGGTATCTCCCCTGTAAATCTATGGTCGTGCATAATCTCTTTTTGTGATTTCTTAGGGGACATTATAAGCTTCAAAACGATACCAAATATGGCACTATATAATAGGTTGTTTAATTTTGGAGATCCAAACATTTTTGTAGTAGTATTTTTGGATCAAGTATACTTTAGGTCCCATCCAAAATTTTGTTAGGGTTTAGGGTTAGGGTTCGGTTTAGGGTATGTTGAGGGTTAGGGTTAGAGTCGGGTACCAGTTAGTGAGTTAGGGTCGGGTCCCAGATAGTGAGTTAGGGTCGGGTCCCAGGTGAAATTTTTGAAGGGACCTAAAGTATACCTTTTCCGTATTTTTTAAGTTTTTCTTTATTTACTAGAAACCCACAGGCATTCTATGGATCTGAAAAGGTTAAGATTCATCAGATTCATGAGACTTTATTCCATAATATACATGTAAAATATAAACAAACAAGATAAAAATACAAAGACACAATTATGGAGGAGGAGTCAAAAGGCCAGTGTATAGGCCAGAGAGGAATACCCCTTGATTAATAAGTGTTCAAGGAGTTACCATGGAGACCGGCCCATGGTCAAAAGTTAGACATGTTAGAATACATGAGCCGGAAAATAGTAACTCCCGGAAAACTTCCAAAATTATGTTACTACATGCAATTGTACAGAAAAAAGAAACAAAACAATACAATACAAACAAAGCTCCAAAAACTCAAATTTGTTCATAACTAGATAACAAATATTTCTTGTACTGATTTCTAAAATGTCTTGACAAAAAGAATTTTTGATACTATTATCAAGTGAATTCCAAATTATTGGCCCCTTGGTTCTAACAGAGTGATCTGAAGAAGATCTAGCATGTCTTGTTTGTTGAAAATTTTCTTTGTTTCTTGTTTGGTAATTATGGATTTCAGATCTAGTGATGAGAACATGTACATTGTGGAAAGTGATTTTTTTTTCAATTCACAATCCTGAATTTTACACATAAAACTTGAATCTGTTTGGAATTTTATGTTGCATTCAGAGCTCAACGATATCATCCAAAGATGACTGCTGATATGCAGTGGAGATAATTTCCCAATATGGAAGAGCATTTATCTGCCCCATGGAATTGCACTCACATTAAGTGTATCATACATATCATGTATCAAGAGATTGAAGTCATAAGTAGGTCACCAACTAACATACTATGAATGTGCACAGAAGTCTATGGTTGATACTTGTTAACTAATTGTAAATTGACTTTTCCTTCATATCATGCTTGCTCGCTTTCATTGATTTGAATACATGTTGATATTGGCCTGTGATTAGGGATTCCTAGACCTTCAGTTTATATCCTCTCAACAAAGCAATGATGTGTGTAATAGTGTTTTGTACATGTGCTAGCTCCATGTTTGGAATTCTTCATCACTGATATGCACTCCTAGTAGTGCACTTTTAAATCTAAAGACTGCATTTCGGTAAATGTTTAAATGTTGAGTGATGTCTCATTCATGAAATACTTTGATCAACACCAAACAGACGGGCCTCTTCACATCGTGAATTGATATAGATAAGCGTGTGCGTATCTGGACACAGCATAACTGCAGGAGACGCAGCGCGCGTTGCACGTGGGATTCGCGCATCAGGATCTACGGCGCGCATGTAACTGGGATTATGTTGCGGATGAAGAAAAGCCTCATAATTCCCACCTATATAGTGTTGACCAAAGTATAGATGCCTCGTTAAGAGGTTAGACAAAGATTTGTTTAGGCTTAATGCCAGTAAGTATAAGAACACATCTCTAAGAAACTCATTTAATGGATGTCTTAGGGTATAAAGATTAAACAAAATTTAAGTTGCAAGAGGAAACCAGAATAGGTGCAAAAAAACTGCAAGTTTAATTTGTCATATGAATTGCAATAGGTGTAATTTTTTCAAAAACATTTGCAATTACAGATAAAGAAAAAGCTCACAAGTTTTGCCTATTTAGTGATGATCAAAGTGTAGTGAGCGATTTCATTTTGGAGGTAATAACCAACATTTTATTTTTTAATTCACAGATTTGACATGGTTATTACACAGGTGGAAAGCAGATAAGTGGCCCTGGTTGATGTCATTTCAGATTGACAAACATGTATATAGAGTAAGTTATTCTTCAGTCATTCAGTTACTATACTCTATAAATCTTAAAGTATGCACATAAACCAATATGACCGTACAGGGAAGTAAATTAGTCCATATTTTTCAACCCATAACCATGTACAAAATCTTGCTGAATATTCAAGTGAACTTATTTCAATGTTGGTTTAGCAACAAAATTAGCCCAAAATAATAACAAAATCATGAACGATTCATGTACAGTTAATATTAATATGCAGTGATTTGGTCTTAATCAATCCCAATCAATCATTACTAGTCTCTTACACAATGCAAAACTACCAGTTTACAATGTTGTAGAATATAAGCTATGTGTCATGGATCTTGTAACAGAGTCTGATTGCTTGTTGCATACTTCAAGGTTTATAGAGTATAGTAGCTTAACTGCTAGAAGTTACACACTATGACAGCAGATTCAGAAGTTTGAATTTGAAAAATGACTGAAATGGGATTGGAACAGCCTTTTTGATACTGACTGTAATTACATGTATGGGTTTTGACTCTTCTGCACATATGACTGAATGTTATTGTTCACTTTGAAGGACCGCTATCTCACATGATGTAACTCAGTGGTCAGTGTAAGGAAGTGTTTCCAATCATCTAAACAACTCAGTTGAAGAGCAGAAGATCTTGAATTCTTGACCCAATATATGCTCTCATCAAGTCAGATAAACATTTTATAGCTGGATTTTATAGTAGTCTGAAAAAACCTTTTTAATGGGGGTGGCACAAAATCAGACCATGCATGAACATCACAACAATCAAATCGATCATTATGTTACACAGCAACAAAACTGTCATATCAAGCGAGCTCACAAGTTATGTGTGTATTGCCTGTAAACTTTAACCTCTAGACATGTAAAGGTGGAAAGGTTTTCTTCAGGCGACTATGGCTTACCATAATTAGGTGTATTTTCATATATTTTCATATATATCTCCGATACGGAACATAACTCAGCCATGAAATTTCACATGGGTTATGAGAAAAATATAAGCAAAATTTTAGAACCAAAACTTAAAAAGTTTGGGGAAAAAAGTGAGGCAATTGGACCATGCTCCTTTAAAGTTATATAGTATTTACAAGTTACCATTATATGAGCGTATAAATGCTGGATGAATAGTGGAGAGTTCAACAGGTCACATAGTACACTTGTGTTGAAGTAAA
>JXSR01S001880.1:83300-97438 GCA_000969725.1 Ophiothrix spiculata
GTTTTTTATGATCTCATATTTACATATTTTTTTAGCCCTTTTTGGAGTGTCTTTCAAGAATTGATGGCTTTGTAGGGTTTTTTCAATGAAATCAGTGGCATCGCTGAGTTATATAGTATTTACAAGTTACCATTATATGAGCGTATAAATGCTGGATGAATAGTGGAGAGTTCAACAGGTCACATAGTACACTTGTGTTGAAGTAAATAAATACAAATGGCAGTACACTGCAGAAAGAATTTTTCAACTTCAAAATGGAATTTACTCTTTTTTCATGTTTATGAAACATATCGTTTGCAGATGGTCAATGAATTCATCAATGTTATGCTAGGGCAAAAAAAAAAATTGTTTGGTTGCCCTCCACCGACCGACCCTATTTTTCAGCCCGACCCAAACTTTTTTTTATTGAAAATCTATTTTTTTTTTCTAAAAATTAATATGCAAAACTTACCGAAAACTACAAAAACAGTTATATTTTTGCTTTTTATGATATTCAACCCTCAAAATGTTTAGGATGTCCCAAATCACTACAAGAAGTATTTGATTGTTTTGATTTGGATGTCGCGGGGGAAGTTGTGAAGGCTGGAGCGACCGATTGACCTAGCAGTCCGTGAAAGTATGAAAAAAAATTTAAAAAAAAAACAAAAACCTGACCGACCGACCCTCTCTGAAAAAAGCTGTGGAGGGCAACCAAACAATTTTTTTTTTGGCCTAATGTTAAAAGGAAGAGATGGGTAGATGACATAATTGTTGGCACCACCTTAGGCATATTTGGAAGCGCAATATAAGAATAGATGGTCTGAATTTGTTCTAGGAGCCAACGTCCTGTGGGACATGGTGCATAGATAGATAGATGCTAATGTTATTGTTGGCAAATTATTGTACTTTGCACATGTATTACAAAATACGCTAACACCGGAACCATCTGGTTCAGAAGCTAAACTGACCAATCATTTATTACATTGTATGATAGCTTTACAAGGTTCCAGTGAGTCATTTCTCTCAAAATCAGACACATGCATTTTGGATTTAACTCATTTATTAAATTTTCAATAACTTATTAATGAACAAAAGTTGACAGATTTATCTAAAAGGTACACAACATTTTTGATTATCTTGACTTCCAGGGAGAATTTAATCAATGTCTGAAGTTGCTCCAAGATGCCCACAAAGATCTGGCAGCAGCAGGCGATAATCCTGTAAGTATAACTTTTGGTTGTTAAAAGATAAAAGTAAAGAAAGTTGATTTTAAAGTCATTGTGCCCAAATTCTTTGTTGGAAGGCGATACATTCAAGATTTATAAAGTATGTTCACCTACCTGGTATTAAAAAAAAAATTAGTACCCAGTTGATCCCTGGGTCAAGAAGACCATAATACCTGCCCCCACAAAATGAGCTTAAGTTACAAATTTTAAAAGTGAGTTTATTACATATTGAACCCAGTTGATCCCTGGGTCAAGAAGACCATAATACCTGCCTCCACAAAATGAGCTTAAGTTACACATTTTAAAATTGAGTTTATTACATATTGAATTATTTTAATTCTGAGCTTTAAAACCTTTCATGTTTTTTTTATCCAATGCTGGCAAAGGATAAATCAAGTGGCTGCTTTATTATAGTAGACTATAATAGACCTTTTCGAAATCCATTCAGAAATCTCCGGAACATTGATCACATGGCCATTTTTTCAACCAATCACGTACAAGCTCATTAGTATGCACGATTTGTCAACAAAAAAGTCCGCAAAATTACTTGCCTTTCAGTGCAATAAAAGTGAAAAATAAATAGAACCAGGCCCATACAATATTAGATACACTAATTCTGAACAACTTTTGGCCGATGGTACCATGAGCTCACCGACATAAAGAGTGAAATTTCCATTTGAAATCGGCTGATCTGTGCTGATTAAGCTTAAGATTTGAAGTTACATCAGGGCATCAAACTGAAAATGACTCTGTAGTGCTGACGCTAATTCCAAGTTCGAATTCGTACGCAACCAATAAACGAGAACGCAAACTTAACATTCTGGTTATTGTGTTGAAGAGTCACTTTTTCTTTCGGCAATTGCCGGAAAGTGTAAAATCAGCTTCGGAAATTCTCGGATAGTCGTGTTTTAAAAAGGTCTATAGCACAAAATGATTAATTAACAGTGAATATGAGGGGTGTTCAATATATTCATGACCTGAGGTAGAAGGAAATGAGCTTTGTAGTTATTGTTATATATATAGTTCAACTTAACTCATGAATATCTGCAAAGTTTGAAGTGAAGATCTGCTTTCGTTTTGATTTTACAGAAACTTAAACTTGTCAGTTATAGGTCTCTGAGAGTTGATTTTTTACCTTGAAAACTGAAATAATAACACAATTTCACTTAGAGAATAAAAGATAAGATTTCTTGTTTTGCCTGTCATCTATTGTCTCATAATGGATGGGCATACATTATTTTGAGTAATGGGTGCCCCCGCAGGGGGTGCCCATTACGCAAAAATAATGTACGCCCATCCATTATGAGACAATAGATGACAGGCAAAACAATAAATCGCCATCTTTTATTCTCATTCTTAGTCACAAATTTGAGTCATTTATAAATCAAAAACGATGTAAATTATTGCCAAAAAACTATAAACATTGTCATTCGAAAAACGTACACCCCTATTCAAACATGACATATTCCAAACCCAGTAAAGTTGCTCGCGCTGGATGTGTGAGTATACCTGCATCGCGCCGTGATTTAGAACGCGCGGCTCCACTGTGTTTCACGCTGAACGCACTGTCATCTATCGTCTCATAATGGATGGCCAAAATTCCTTATTAGGAAGTAAAATCGCACTCAGTGACTAAGAATATGCATTAATCTCAAAATCTCTCTCCCAGGCACTATACCCAACAAATTCAACAAAAACAAGGTGTCAAACTTGAGAGAGATTACTTCTTAAAATTGCATTAAGTGAATCTGGCTACAGATTTCAAAATGCCAGGGAGGAGATGGATGTAGTGGTTCTTGATATCATAATTGTTATATTTTGTGATGCTGAATTCTAAACTTTAGAAACATTTAACAGGCAAGTTTTAAGTTCTTGTAAACATACCAGTCAACATTTTCAAATTCTGATGCGGGAGACTTCTTTAATCACTTAAATTTATGAGTGACATTTATGGGCAACTGACATATGAAGTCCAAAAGGTACACACAAAAAAAAATTATGTAGCTTTTGAAAACTGAAAAGGGACAAAAAGGGTCTCCAAAGCGCACATACGACTCACAAAAATTATCTCATTTTCAATCTCTTAACAAAATGTACCCTGTACACGGTCTGTAATACATGCTAGCGGAACATCGCGTTAGAATGTTTTTTCAGTGCGGGGGATATCTGGAGATTTTTTTTTTAAAGTAGGAGATATGGCTACCGATGGCTTCCCGATCAAGAGATCGGGAGATCGAGAAACTCCCGCCTAAATTGGGAGACTTGACAGGTATGTGTAAAATTAAAATGAAAGCATGTATTTACTTGTAACTTTGCAATCATTTGAATAGAACAAGATTAAATAGTTTGATTTTTTGCACATCTGTGTTTTGTACTTATTTTCAGGTAATGCTAAAGACATTAGTTCAGATGACAGCAGTTTACTTCAGATTGGGACAGTATTCTGTAAGTATTATGCTAGCTGCTTTTATTCCCTGGTAGATTTGTAGCTATGGCGCTATAGTACATCACATTTCAGAACTTCTCGCTTAAGATTGTCGTAGAGGCACAGTACATTTCGACAAAAGATATTTGTATGTCAAGATTTCTCAAAATAACATAATTCAATTTGCAGAGCAACAAAACTGAGCTACAGAAATTGTATCACTCGGCAAAAAAGTAAAGTGTGACACCAAATAGACAACAGAGCTATACTTTGATCAACACCAAATAGATGGGCCTCTTCACATCGTGATTTGATTCAGATAAGCGCGTGCGTAGCTAAACACAGCACATCTGCAGGAGATGCAGCGCGCGTTGACAATGTAACTCGCACATCAGTATCTACGGCGCATGTGTAATTGGGATTATGTTTACTTGCGGATGAAGAAAAGCCTCATAATTCCCGCCTATTTGGTGTTGATCAAAGTATATAAAGCTATATAACTACGTAGTGACAACTAGTATAAAAGCAGCATAAGCATAAATGTAAAACATTGACAGAGAGCTGGTTTGGTCTAGCATAGAATTCAAGGTTGTGTGTTCAAGTCCTGTTACTACCAACAAGTATGTCCTTGGGCAAGACATTTAATCTCAATTGTTTCATCAGCCCTAGCGTTACAAGATCGAGTATTACTACAAATATACTTTTATAGAACACCCGCCGTTTAACGGTATGAGCTTGCCCTAGATATTGTAAGATAACTTAACATATCCTAATGAGTGATCTTAAGTGCTTTGACCTTCTGGCAAGGAGTTTTATAACCACCAACTTTTATATACATATATTCTAAAGCCTTAAGCTGGCTTTAGAATATCATGTCTGAAAAGGCATTCGATGAGCGATGTGGAATAACATTTGATGAGTGATGTTGATAAATTGCAGAAAATAAAAGTGGCAACTGTGAGGCTCAAACTTTAGGCCTAAATCCTAAAATTCCAAACTTGCGCTGTAAGTAGGAAAACCAGTGAATAGTTAAGAGTAGAATATCTTGCCCAATACGAGACAAGCCACACTACCTTAAATCCTGGGATTTAGAGTCCTGTGCATTAACCCCATACGCCCTGTTGTAGGGCGTACCCCTCGTAGGGCGTTTGGGGTACGCCCTAAATTACTGCCAGCTCAGGCGTAGGGCATATGGGGTACGCCCTAACTAACACTATAACTAATTTCACGACCGCTTACCTTCCAAAACACTATCACAGGCAATGTATACTGTTCATAAAGGTCTATTGTGTTGATGTTTCATTGAATAATGTAGAATATTTCTAAAGATAACTTTAATTTACTTTAGATGCCTTCAGCCTGGCGCAGAACAAGTAGTCAGACAGGAAAGGGTTAAACTGGTTTCATAGAGTGTTCATGTCTTTGTTGTTGCAACATCAAATTTACATCAAATATTTCAATACCAACCGGACTGGAAAATTTTGTGGCAAGATCTATAAATCAATTACCTTTTTGTGGTTACAGGCTCACAACATTATTTTGTGGTCATCTGGAACAAGTACAATTGTTTTGTGACTAACCATCACAATAATTATTCACATGAGCTCTTCTACATGGAAATATTTCAGGACACCTATAGACTCACCAGGTATACACTGTATGCAGCGCCCTATGAAGGAGCATTCGCACAAGGGACCCACGGCTTTACGTGACTGTCCGACCACGGAGCAAGTAGAGTAAAGTTTCTTGCCCAAGGAAACAAGGAGACATACTCAGTCAATGGACAAAATGCAGTTCCAAATTTTGTTTAAAACCTTGGGGCTATTTCACTAACATCTAAATCAATCGTAAATACCAAACTTCATCATCACAAATGCGAGAGATCATCGCAAATTTAAATTAACACAAGGTCACAAAGAGCTATTTGAGGAATAGAAATACCCCCCCCCCCATATAAGGAGGTTAGAATTCCATTGAGAATCACTGTTGGATTCATAAACACTCAGACCCACAAGCTGAGTGTTTTGAAAAATGTTGGGTCTTGGTGACTCTGAAGATAATTTTCTAAAAAAAATGAAAACAGAGAATCTATCCAAATGAATTCTTGAAATCCAATCTCCATTATGGGGAGGGGGTAAAATTTACCTTGAATAGCCCACTCTTGGCATTCCTCGCGTGCATTTCACACTCATGCATTTGAAAGATGGATAATAATAGTGATAACTGTTACTGTAGGTCATGCATAATGAGGGTTATTATGTCACTTTGGCATGGTACAAACTTGGCATTTAGAAAAAAATTGTAACAGTACCAAGTGAAGGCACTATCTCAATAAGAATGTGACATCTCCCGAAATACATTTAGACTCCCTGAACAACTCTGAATAGCAAATGTGTGCAGGTTGCTTTGTGATGTCTCCTGCGCACATAAGACCTTTTTCATAACACAGCTTTCTGAGAAGTACCCAAGTAGATTTTACACTTTCTGCCAATTGCGGACAGAAAAAGTGCCTCATTAACCAATATCTAGAATGCTAAGTCCATGTTCACGTTAACTGACTGCGTACGAATTGAAACTTATAATTTAATAGGGTTAGCACTAATGAGGCACTTTTAGTGTTTATTCCCTCTGATGTGAATCAAAATCTTAAGCTTGATCAGCAGATATCAAATGGAAATTTCACTCTTTGTGTTAGTGAGCGTATGATACCACCAGCCAAAAGTTGTTCAGAATTAGTGCCTCTAATAATGTATGGGTCTGGATATAATCATTTTTGTTTTTTATTGCACTGAAAATGCAAGAGAATTTTCAGAAAATTTTGTTGACAAAATGGTGCAGATTAATAAGCTTGTATGTGATTGGTTGAAAAATGGCCACGTAATCGATGTTCTAGAGATTTCCGAATGGACTTTGAAAAGGTCAATGTAGTTATATGGTTGATTGCCCATATTTGGTACTTTTCAGATTCCATTATGCAAAAGAAGTCTATAGTTTCATGTATTTTTTTTTCATCTAATAACCAATATTATTACACTTCATAAATATTCATGAGATAATAGACATATTTCCGTAATTTTATTGTTTAATTCTGCTGGATAACTTGATAGTAATCTGGACTATTGATGAAATTAAGCTATTTCCCATGCTTCTTTTACTACTTCCCTACATCATCATTCCAGAGGAATAGGTTCTCTGATTTAGCGCATTTCTATTACTAGCGTAACGGTGCTCCAAAATAAAAAGCTGGATTTTCCAACCTTGTCAACAAGCAAAATGACAGCTTCAGTGTACGTGGTTTGTGTCTCTGACTGAGACGATTTTGATCAGTTAATTCAGGAAAAAGACACCAAAATACGCAATTAGTTGTGCGGAAGGCACTTAATACGTTTACTGAGTTTTGTAAAGCGGGAGAAACCTCGCTGGTTGATGCCAAAACGTCTGATATAGCCTATTATCTCATAAATATTTATGAGGTGTAATAAAACAAATGCTACATGTTATATTTGGGAAGTAGTGCAAACTATTTTTCCCTCGGTACTGACTCCAGACTTACCACCCTTCACCCTTTGGGTTCGGTGTTGTAGGCCTGGAGCCAATACCTCGGGAAAATAGTTTGCACTACTTCCCTCATAAGCATGTAATATTTGTATACTCTGTGGTTTCAATTTGTTATCTCCCTTTGAAATTGCATAATACTTTTTCAGAATGCCTGCGAGATGGTCCTAAATGCCATGTGGCTTCTCCCAGAATCAACAAGCGATGGCGCTGACAAGCGGCCACCGAGCCCAGAGAGACAAGCGCATTCTAGTAAGCATCTGAGGCAGTTACAGCTGGTCCCATGTTTGGCAGCTACTGTGATGCCTTTCTTTGTACAACTCCTGCTACTTAGTTACAAGGTAAGAAATTTAATTACAAAATTGAATTTTTTGATTGTATGTTTGTTTTCTTTTCTTCATGCATAACAAACAGCAAAATTACAACAACTCAAGTTATCAACTCTGACTGTCTTAATGTGACTTGAGACTCAATAATCATGGTTAAGATGCAAGACTCTACTCATCTAACAAGTCATTTTGGAACATCCCATTTCAAAAAACAGGGCCTAAAAAAAGAACGCAATACCAATAACGTCATTAGTGGTGATATTTATTAATTAGAATGATCAGTGAGTACACCATGAATAGATTCAAACCAGTCACCTTGAATTGTTCTATTCATAGTATTCACTTATTCACTGATAGGCCGAAACCAAAGTCGGCCTCCAAACAAAATTTTCGCTACCAAACATTTGGTCGTGATGTCAAAATGACGAGTGACTCCAAACAAAATAACTTCAACACCGAGTTGAGACCAAATAAAATTTCACGCTAGATTGCACATGTTATTGAATTGCCATATACATTGGACCAAATGTTTGTTACCCGTTCATACTTTAAATTCGATGGCAAATATTTGGTGACGTCACAACCAAATGTTTGGTAGGGAAAATTTTGTTTGAAGGCCGAATATGGTTTTGGCCATAGACCAAAAAGTAGACACCACTTATGATGTAGAAAGTGTTACCTGTTGTAGAAAGTGGTGCCCAATATTAAACATTTTCTTGTCCCTCCTTCTAGAGTTGACACAAGTTGCATCAGTATTATTTTTATTTCCTGGGCTCTTTAAACTCATTCATTGTTGTCATCATCATTGTTGATCCAATGATTTTAACAATAAAAGATCGATTTTTATTTCATTTTACAGAAGAAAGCATTTCATCATAATGATAACAATGACAGTGCACTTGGTCACATGCTTGTCTTACTGCAGTATGATTGGCCGAAAGAGGAGAGTCTCTTCTATGATGTCATCAAACGGATCAAGAAGGAGGGCGAGTTTTCCTATCCGCTCTTCTTGAATTATATTGTTTGTATCCTTTGATTGTTTGTCATATAAGTATGAAATCTTGTTACGATGTAAACATTTTTTAACCCAAAGGTTGTTTCAGAGTTGCTGACAATTTGTAGTGTGTAACTGAAGCAGAAAACAACATATTTTGCAATTTTGAGCTGTTCAAAATTGCGAAATCTTGTTACGATGTAAATGTTTTTTAACGCAGTGGTCATTTCAGAGTTGCTGACAATTTATAGTGTGCAGCTGTGGAAGAAAACAACATATTTTGCAATTTTGAGCTGTTCAAAATTGCAAAATCTTGTTACGATGTAAAAATTTTTTAAACCCAACGGTAGTTTCAGAATTACCAACACTTTGTAGTGTGCAGCTGTGGCAGGTGACCACATGTTTTGCAATTTTGAGCTGTTTGGTGTGGCACAACTCATTTACATATTGCCAGGATGGTTTGTCGCAAGAATATTTGAATTGTGTTCTTTCACTTTTTGGACAATCAAACTGGTGATTTTGATACCACAAAAAAGCTGATATTTTTCTCTTAACACCTGCATATTAATAATTTGTATACCTCAATTATGTTTCATTAAAGTGATATGATCATAGCAAATTTGAAAATATATGAGTTGTTTTCATACTTTTTTCTTGAGACATTAATCCTAACCTGTCTGTATCCAACAAAATCCAACAAACAAAAATGAAGACATTTGAGATGTATCATTTGCACAAAAGTGCTGCCAAGGCCGGCCATACTTGATTGCTTGCCATAGCTGAACATTGGATCGTGATGCAAGAGTTCTGAGGTTTGAATCCAGACCAAGGGGAAACAGAGAATTTTTGGAGTAACCCTAGAATAGACCTTGCACCCTAACCCTAAACCCTAATCCTAACCCTAATCGTAAGACAGATGGTGCGTAGTCTATTCTAAAGTTATGCTGATTTTTTATATAACGTATTCGGACTCAGATAGTTTTAAGCGTTTGGGAGTTAAATTGGTCAAGCAATGTAAATCAAGCATCAGAATTGTAGTATTTAGTTGATCATTTGTTTTTCAAATATGGCCTAAGTATTTGCAAATTTGGTGACCAGATCGAATTACCTGCATTCCCGCTCGAAAGTATTTCAGTATAATTAAAAACGTTCAGAAACCTCGTTTTTTATAATAAACGACCTAAAATCATCAGAGATTCATACTAGTATAGGTAACTTATCTATTCAATATGAATAAATCGATGTTTGTTTTAATATTTAATCTTCTATTGCCATAGAAATGGCTGATTTCATGGGCCATATGCAAATACACCATAAGTACAAATCTCATTAAAATGTAACTTTATCAATTTTTCATAACCTCATTATTATCTTGAAACTGGATAAAATATTTTCAGGTTGTAACTTTTAAAACAAATGGGCAGAAATGTATATAAACGCAGTTTTTTATGTGCAGACGAAAGTAGTAATGTGCATTACACACCATATTTTTCAAATGCAATGAATGCAATTCCGGATTAGTTTAAGTTCGATAATTATACAATATAGATTATTTCAAAAATGATGAAAGCCTTTTGAGATATGGCTGAATAAAGTTTTTGTGCGGAAATATTTTGAGCGGGAGTGTACCTTTTACAAATCCATTGGCATGAGTAGTATAATAGTGATATTGTGTATTTCTGTTTTGTGTTTATTGGATCTATAATAAATTTTAATCATCCATAGATCCACTGACTCCTTGGTATGTTCCTTAACCTGTTTTCATCTTCAGGTGCCGATATGTTAGAAGAGTTTGCATTCTTAAAGACCGATGAAGGAGGAAAGATCAAACTAAACTTTATGGATAACCCAGCAACAACACAAAGGTATACAATCAATTTGAATTCCCGTGTAAAAATACTTGAATACCTTTAAATAACTATATAGGTTCATTAAATGTACTAATTTGGGGATTAATGTTTAATCAGGGGTCTATTAGCGCCCTGTTTTTTGATACAGATAGCAATGTACTTATTTTAGAATGATTGCTGTTGTAATCTTTTTAACGGGATCTTTTGGCGCTAATAGACCCCTGTTTTTCTGGAATACCCTGGTTCAGCTCAAAGTGCTGTGCACTGGGGGATTTTATTTTTACAAAGTTTCTTTGTATTTACATTGTCACATAAAATAAACCAGAACCATTAAAAAGATACATAAATCTCAACAAAACCCAAAATGTTACCCCTTCAAAACCCTCAAAAGTTAATATTTGGGTAAAAATTTATTTTTTAGATAAGCAATGCCCAAATACCTTGTGAAAACTTTTTTATTGTGTGAAACTAACATTGTGAAAATGAGTCCTCTGGATCATCTGGTCACGTACCATTATTAAAACGAACTGTAAAGTAAAGATAAAGTCTGTTACCTTTCTAACACTTACAAATGCTGGTACCATCTTGACACCTTGGTGGAGAGGAGCACATGAGGGTAAGTATCTTGCTCAAGGAAACTACACACGCTGCCCTACAGATTCAAACCCATGACGCTTAATACCTGGTGATTAAGAGTCGGGGGGGGGGGGGCTTATACCACAAGGCCATGCGTGTTAACATAGAACTGACTGTATTGTTATGGATCTAATTGTACTTTCAATATTTTTCATATTTATCTTTAAGGCAAAGGACAATAACCAGAGGAGTGACAAGAGGAGGAAAGGAAGATTTCAAGGCGTCCATGGAGCGACAGATGGCAAGATGTGATGAAAATATTGACCAATTGTTGAGGAAATTCCTCACTACAGAAAGAGACTCCATATTACATTTACTTATGTAGATTCCAAGGAAATTAAGGAATCGGTTCTTTGTGCCATTTTTATTTTAGCTGCCATCTTGGATTGGCACCTATGGAGGGTGAGTTATTGTACCGCTGACATTTTACTTCTGCATGTGCCACACTTCAACTTCAAAACTCTTTGAGTAAACTGGCACACTTAGTTCAGAGCAAGTTGTAATACACGTTACTGGAAATGCGGACACAGTTCACCCGTGGAATCAAATGCATAAGCTGTCTTTGCGTTATATGAAGATTTTCTCAGCCCCGTTTCTGAACATATCTTCGATAGGTGAGTTATTGTACCTCTGACATTTTACTGCGTGTCACACTTCGTCTTCGAAAGTCTTTGAAACGGATTCATGAGGAAACTAGTATAATTAGTTCAGAGCAGGTTGTAATACATGCTGCTGTCTTTGCGTCATATGAAGATTTTCTCAGCCCCGTTTCTGAACAAATCTGGAGGTACATGGCTGCACCATGAGCAATAAAATGGTGGAGACGACCAATTCTCCTTTGTAAATTCCTTTTCGTTAATTTTCATCAACTTTTTGTTGAAATATCACAAGTTGTGTATTTTTAAGGAAGTTAGAAGTGATATTGCACAGGCTCATTGTACCTGTTAATTCCTGAAAATCAAGCTCCTTAATTCTTGACTTGTATTTGATTCCACATTGCAACTGCATTTTTTGCAACTTAAATGATCTTGATGCACAATATGTCCATTGCAAAGTATCACCCAGTGTAATAATTGCTCTCTACAGGTAGATTTGAAAATGTCTGGAGGTACAATAACTTGCCTTTCATGTGAGACATATAAAGTGGTGACCATACCATGGCAAAAACATGGTGTTCAAAAAAGAATAGAAATTGCCTGCTTTAACATCCCTGGCAATTTTTCTCAGGCAATACATACTTAATTTAGTCAATCATGACCTTTGTTTTCAAAACCACAACATCATGGGAGTTCCTGTTTTGCAATGCATATGTACAATTTGGTCAATATATTTTACTCCAGTACCTAGGAATGTTTCTATGTATCATCCCAAGAAAGTCTTTCCAAACTTGTGGTCTTGACTAGCTATAAATTATTGTATTAATGTTCATTATAGGTTTTGATTCAATAAAAATGCAGTGGATCTAGTGTTTGATTTGTTTGATGACACAAAGGTCTGATAACATAATCAGCATGCGATACCTGTGAACTTTACCATTATTCAGTTACCATTGCCATTGTTTTGTTTAAAAACATAAAGTTTTGTGTAACAAAAACCAAAATGCTGATCCTCATGAACTTCACATTGAAAATTATATAGACCTGACACAAAAATAAAAAACAAAAGGGAGATAGCTACAACAACAGCAACAATATAAATAGAGTTCTTGATGTAACTGTCAGATTGGGTGGTAGAGCATCTCAATAAAGTAGAAATGTGGTGCGCAGGCATGTAAATCTTTATGTTAAAACAGGAATTCCTGTTTTTGTGGCCAATTATGTATGTATTTTCCTGTTTTCCTGTTATTTCATTCTCATGCCTGGATGCGTTATATCAAAAGGTACAACTTGTTGGCAAAACCAATTCTGAGCTACGGCTGTCTGAAGTTGAAAATGAGTGAAAAATGGTTGGAAGGTCGAATTTTAGATATCATAAAAAATGAGCTCCTTGAGGTATATATTTTTAATGACTGACTTATTTTCCAAAACAAACCCTCTAAAATTGAAAACAACTTGTTTGTTACCAAGTCGGATCAAGTTTTCGCTGCTAAAAATGTCTGTTGGTCCGTCACTTGAGTATCAAATATGACCAATTATATTACCTTATTTTTCAAAAAGTAAGTAAGATTTTTTTGCATATGGACAAACATAGTCTAAACATTGATTATATGTGCCAAATTTGGTGTCAATCAGGCAAGTAGAAAAAACCCGGGGTTTTCTCATAAGTTTTTTTTTTTTTGTGTTGTCATTCTTTGCTTTGTCATAGCTCGATAACCAAATGTCCGATGCCTTTAAATTTAGTATCATTTTAAAGCTTATTAAACAAGCTTTCCAGTCATACCAAAAACTAAATTTACCTTTCATGTACCTTTTGATGTAACCCAACACAATTGTTATGTTATTCATATCAGAATATAAGTGTTAAGATCAAGTATTTTAAAAATTACCAAAAAAATTCTGATCTTTGCAAGCTTGACAGAATTGAGGTAACCAGTGGTGGTCATACAAGCCATTGTGTATGATGAGAGCAAGTTAATCAATTCCAGCCATTTTACCAGGTGTTTCTTTACTAAGGGAGAGATGTTTTCCGGATAGGTCATGGGTTAAAATTGACATTGAATGCCAAGTATTAATATCATTACACCAAAAAGACTGAATGCCACTGTTTGTTTAGTTTGTCAGTATTATAATGTCACATAGATCATTGATCATTTAAAAACAACAATCAACAGTGGTTTTATATTCTTTTTTCATATTTTTTACGCACAAGGTTTTATTGAGCTTTGGTCAATACCATATCTCTAGTACTTACATACACTGTTTAAATCATATAGTTACTGAAACACTATGTTTTGTATATTTGTAAATAAATTTTGTAGAAAAACATAAGATTGCTTTGTTTCATATATTTTACTAGTGAATTGATGAGTTTAGTGCTAGTATACAAATATTAACGGAGTATGAGTGTCACGGGAGAAATATACCATCCCTCGTTGAAAGTTTGATTATTCTTACACAAGCTGCCAGGCGAGTGAAATGGAATAATCGAACTTCCAATGAGGTATATTTTCCCATCACACGAAATAAATTGTTAGTATTTGTTTTA
>JXSR01S001880.1:107095-123218 GCA_000969725.1 Ophiothrix spiculata
CTTCTTATATAATTTAATCCACATCTTTCAGTTTTTACCAACACTGGCATGTTTGGACCATCAAATCAAACAGTGAGATGTATACCTGTGGCTATGCAATAATAGGCAGTCGTTGATATGTAATATTAGTGACATTTTGTTATACACTGAAGGGCAAGGGTGTGTGAAATTATGAAAACCCTGCATCTTGTATTAAAATTTATTCTTGTCTTATAAAAAGGTTAACAGCATAAAGTATTTGATTGTACTCAGTTTATGCATGTATGTAAAATTATATGAGTATACAATAATTCATGTTTTAAGGTGGAATTCATAATCATGATTCCTACTTGTCTTTCCAGATGTACATTTTGTATATGAAAGATGAGTACAAAATGCATACTGAATAGAACCAATTTGGATCATTCATTTTCAAGATAGGAACTGTACAGTCTTTAAAAATCCTCAACAGTCAAAGACTCTACTAGCTTATAGATAAAAATCTGAATTTTGACAGAGATGACCTTAGTAATGAGGCTGTGGATTATGATTTTCTTTCTCCTTTATTTATTTATTTATTTATTTATTTATTCTTTCTTGATATTGTGGAAATATGTTATCACTGAATCCTGATAACATCTTTACAATCAATTTGATTTCATGGAATTGCGAACCACAAGTTATGTTTCAACACAAACTTAATTACAGAATGTAGCAAATAAAAAAAAAGAGGAATCTATCAATTTAAAATTGACTATTTTTATCTTATTTGACTCATTATCAGCAGTCTGATTATTAGCTCAGCTGGTAGCGCATATACTGCTAGCAGTGACGTAACATAACATTTTTCAGGTGAGGCGAAGTCATTTTTATCCATTTTTTCCTGGTGCATCATTGTTTTCAAATTCCAGGTAGATTCTTTTATATTGTATATCAAATACCATTTTGTTTGATTTTAAAACTGACAAGTAAAACAAAAAGGGCTCACTGGTCCCATTTTTTCAATTTTCCCAGTAGGTTTTCAATTTTAGAAAAAAAAATCACCCACTCCCCTTTCAAACCTCATAAATTTTCGGCCCCCTCCCCTTTTTCAGAGAAAAATAATCCCCACAGGAAATCATACAGACTTAAATTTACAATAGTAGATGTTCAAACGACTATGGCACAAGATTGGACAGGGACAAGCATTGGGACATGGAAAGCTCAAACCTTGTGTTAATGCTTCACATACGTTTGATTTAAATTATTATTTTGTTCGAAAGTGCTTAAATGATTTGGCAGATTTTAATGTTTTTGTTAGTTTATCTCAGCAACTAAAAATGAATTTCTAGAAGTGGATTTTCATGCTTGTTGCAATGGCCATATTATATTCTTTTTACCAAGTGTGTGATTTTGACCCTAGGACCAAATATTGTGTTTTTGCACCATCACTTTCTTGAAAGCCCAGTCGAACTAAAATTGAGGACCCTAGAACCAGAAGGGGGTTAAGTCACATTGAGTACAAACTGAGAAAATGGCACAAACATCATATCATTTGTGTTGTCTTGAATGGTATTGCTGTATCTCGCAGTGACTCAGTCTTACACATGCTCTGATCATCAAATTACTACAAAACTTGTACAGCCTGTAGAAATGAGAATTCTGTAGCAGGAAATTGACACAACTCAATTTTCAAGATTTTGTGACTTGATTTGGTAAAATGTTGAACTATTCTACTTTTTGTATCTATAGAAACAAATGTCCAGGATCAGTTTTCTCATATTCTTGATATTTATCTTATCTTGTTTAGCCAACCACATTTCACGTTTTCCCACACCTGACACACACCCGCCCCCTGTCAGAAACTCGCAAAAGAAGCCACTTGACTTAGGACCTCACCCCCCGAAAACGCTTCGCCGCATTATTTTTATCATTGGCTTGCCACCCCCCCCCCCCCCCCCCCCCTCCTTTGAAGTCTCGTCCATCTCCCACCATGGAGCTATAGCTCCATGCTCCCACCACCACCAAAAAATCCAAACCCTGGCTACGTCCCTGGGGGATAGGTAGGCCCCCCGGGGGTAGGCCTACATATTGAACTACAAGTACTTCCTCTCTGAGCTCCCTTATTCCGGCCTCGATTTCTCAACACACACGTATTTGAAAAGGGGAATTCCCGCGATCAGACCTGCAAAAGCAATGATTTTGCAGAACCAGTTACCCCATACTCGCTGTGCCGAAAACGCTCGAATCAGTTCCATTGTATTTTTATTGTGGGTGTAAAAATCTTTGGTAGGGAACCAGCCACCCGGGCCAGCCACTGACAGAGATTTCGCTTACTGTTGCATAATAAAAACTGGAAGCAAGCGGCGAGCGAGTCTCGAGAAAATTTTGTTGTGTAAACTGTATTATGATCGGAAAATATCCCAGCCTGCACTGCAGACAATTTGGATTTTGTAATGTTTACTACGACGAATTATTGATCAGATTGGTCTTCAGCTTTCAGCATCATTCGAGCCACAAGCCTCTTTATGTCGCCGGCCGGTACTGGAAGTTTATTTTTAGTAAGCTTAAAAGTTAAAGTTTATTTAGTGTCAGTTTGACACTTGCATGGATGGTCGCATTGTACCATGAACTGAACTGACCTGAAATTGCCGCGCCAAGGACACAGTTCACTGGAATTCACTCTCTTCCTGGTTTCCATATATAACCAGTGCACAACTGGCCACTAAAGGTTGAATTCACCGTATTCACTGTGAGTGTCGATGTGTTGAGTTAATTAAAAATGAATTTCAACGAATGAGTTGAGTCAGCATGGTCAGAAGATTTCCAGGCCAGTGTGTGACTGGATTTGTACTGTGTCAGTGCTGCTATCATGGCCACAAATTCAAAGAATATGAAAAGCCATAAACCACAAACTGGGACTTGGCTTGTGGCTTGGCCCAATTTTATTTTTAGCTGCTCATCATGACAACTGAAATTTTTACTATATAATTCCATTTTTGTTTTGCCGAGTTTGCAAACAGGTAGTTTGGCAAATATGCATGTATATGTGCAAAATCAATGTAAACGACTGCCGCGCAACCTGAGTTCGAATCCCAGTGTTCGAGTGAGCAGAGATGGAATATATTGGAAGGTATACCAGGACATCACGTTGGTTGATGGAAGTGTTCCTGTCATTGACAACCATGAATCATCCATCACAGGATTGGAGCCTGCCGTCTGGTTTAAGGTAGGTCACAGATTTGGAGGATATTAAACATCACTGCACTTGAAGTTGAGAGAACTTTTGAAAATAAGAATGTTCAATTTTTTGAAAATTTACCCATAAATTTCGTAACATTTGGACATTTGACCCATTAATGGCGTAAACACACTGAAATGGACCCTTAAGGGCCCTGTCAACCCTTTGTTTTCAGAAATAGTTTTTGCACTGTAACTCATCAGGAACGAATAATTAAATTCAAATAAAATTATTACATTTCTAGAAGACGATTTGCATACTGAACATGATGGTCAGGTCATTTTTGGACCAAAATGTGAAATTTTGGCCCTTAGGTCCAAAGATTGTGTTTTTGGCTCAACATTTTATGGGAAAGCTATTAACTAAACTTTGCGTTGGTAAAATTTTGAACTTGTTTACTTTTTAGAATCTAGAAAGTAATATCTAGGAACGCATTGTTTATTTGTTTGATTTTTTCTTTGTTTTTGAGATATTGTCAAAAATTGGTCCAAAAAGTCAAAAAATCCCACTCCATTCACACAATTGTTGGCAAACTATGAAATTTGTTGACCTATTTTTGGCAATATTTCAAAAAATAAGATAAAAATCTAAAATTTGATAAATGCGTTCCTAGATATTGCTTTCTAAATTCTAAAAAGTAAAATGGTTCAAAATTTTACCAAAGCAAAATTTACAATGTAGTTAGCTTTCCCGTAAAATTTTGGGCCCAGAAACATAATTTTTGAACCCTAGGTCCAAAATTACACATTTTGGTCCAAAAATAACCTGACCATCATGTTCAGTATGCAAATCCGCTTCTCAGTAGAAATGTACACTTTTATTTGAATTTAATTATCCGTTGTTGAGTTACAAAGCAAAAACCATTTCTGAAAAAAAGGGTTGACAGGGCCCTTAACGGCGTAACGAAGCACTATTTTCTGCCACTAAAAAAATGAATAATATATTGGAAGCCTTTTCTGTTGTTTTTTCTTGGAATTTTAGAATAGCTGGCGAAAAAGTGACCATTAAGTAGAAGATATCGCAAAAAGTAGACCCTTATTGTCGAAAGTTATCCTGAAAAGGCACCCTTTTACTAAAGACGTCAATGACGCCAATGGGGTAAAATCTGACCTTTTTTCTATGTTTTTTCTGACGAGCATGCGTACCACTTTTTTCTTTGAGCGGGCCGCCATGACCCAAAGATTTTTTTATGAAGCACAAATTAGTAAGTTATACCTTGAAATACTTACATCCTGGTTAAACTTACACTGCAGAATGTCACCATTTATGCGGCTGCATGTTTTTCAGAGCGTCGCTACTCGTAAATGTAGTAATAACCAGGTAACAGAAGTCTCCCGCATCAGAATTTAAAAATTTTGAGAGGTATATAATGCTGTTATTAAAATATTGAGCAAGCACTGTAATAAAACTGCTTTAAGTTAAATGGAACTTTGGATCACTGAAAGAGCCTGCATGCTTGAGCTCTATACTAGGACAGGAGAACCACCAGTTACATATCTTGCCTCCCTTCTCTTGATTGAAGAACTTGAGAAGGCAGTAATTTTATATCCTGAAGATTTCATCATCAAGAGGTGCTGTTGAATTTCAAATTTTAAAAGCAATTCTGTTATTTGATCTCTAGAGATGGATATTGTATCATTGATCACAGCCTGCTAGTCTGAAGGTTCGCCAGTCTGAAGGTTCGCTAGTCCGAAGGTTTGCTAGTCCGAAAATGAAATAAGGTCTACACGTCTGCTAGTCTGAAATTAAAAGAGGGTTCGCTAATCCTAAGGGCAGTACTGCCTAAGGGTCACCAGTCCAAAAATGAAAACAAGTTCGCTAGTCCAAAAATCAAATAAGGTTCGCCAGTCCGAAAATGAAATAAAGTTCGCCAGTCCGAAAATGAAATAAAGTTCGCCAGTCCGAAAATAAAATAGGGTCTGTTAGTCCCCAAAAATAATAGGTTTTGTTGGTTAGCGACCCAAATTTTTTTCTGATTAGCAGACCTTTTTTTCATTTTCAGACTAGCGAACCCTTTTTAATTTTCGGATTGGCGAACCTTAGGATTAGCTGACCTTTTTAGGACCTTTCGGACTAGCGGACCTTATTTTGTTTTCGGACTAGCGAACCTGTTTTCAAATTCTGACTAGCGAACCCTATTTTCGGACTGACGGACCTTTTTTCGAATTTGGACTAGCGAACCTCCAGGTATAGGAAAATACGCTTTTGGACTGACGACACTGTTTCATTTTCGGACTAGGAAACCTTCGGACTAGCGGACTGTTACCGTATGATCATTAGTATGTTTATACTGTGACCATTTGGTGACACATATACGACAACCTTATGACACAGACATACAAATGACAAATGCAAGCTAATGCTTGGGGGCTTAAGAGAGGGAGTGACATCTGGTCATATTGTACACTGAAACTAATATAGGTAGTTGACCCCAAATGTACCCCCACAAGGGTAAGTTCTAATAAGACATTTCTAAAAACTTAAAAGTATTCTCTAATTATTTTTTAAATATGATATTGATATAGGCCTATTTAATATACAGGAAGGTTTAAGGTTAATTAAAAAAAAACCTGATCAATTCTGGAATACACAATTTACAGTTAGCAGCTAACAGGCCCGTAGCCAGGATTTTGTCAAGGGGGGTGCAGATTGTCAAAAAGTGGACCTTTTTGGAGGCAAATTTTTCGTTTTGGTCGAGCCTAAACTAATTTTAGTGGTTTTAACAAAGTGACAAGCAAAAAAAAAAAGGGTTTTAGCACTTTTGCAAGCATTTTGTGCAGTATTTTATCAAAAAACATATTTTTGGTGCTTTGGGTGTTCTTTTGGTGGACATTTAGGGACTTTTTGTGGACCTTTTTTGTACATTGTCAAATTTGGGGGGAGGGGGGGGCACGACGCCCCCACCGCACTTGGCAGCTAATAAAGATGGTATTGAGTAAGCAATTCTAGTTGTCACATTGCAGATAATTGGCAACTTAGGTTGAATATTGAAACTTTAGACATATTATCCCACGCTATCATTGAATATTTCCGCAAAATTAAATATTGCTGCTAAAATTTTAAATACAAATGTGACGATATAATGATAACATTTTTGTTTATTTTATTTGACATTTTCTTTCTGTAGAAACATGTAGGATTGTAAGTGTGCAAAGGTTTGCACGTTAGGTTTGCAGCTGGTATATGATATTTGTAGCTTGTCTATTTTTGCTCCTCGCCTATCTACTCACTGTTTCCAAAAAATATGAACTGCCACTACATTAAATCACAGTATATTCGCCAACAAGGCAATGATTGACTTTACACATTGTAGTGTATTTATAGGTTCAAATATGATTTGATAATTACAGAACATGTCATGTTTCTGACTATTTTTAATTGTCTTAATGAAATGTACTAGTATTGAAATTTAATTTTATGTAATTTTGAGACATATTATGTAGGAAATTAGTGTGATTTCTGCCTGTCAAGTAACACATGACCAATGTTGTTAATTTACCGGTAAATTAAAAACTGCGGTAAATTACCGGTAAATTTCGGTAAATTACCGGTAAAATAAAGTAAATTAAGTAAAATAAGTAAATTATAAAACTTCGTAAAAATGATAACTTTTTGGTACCAAATATAGGTATACACTTAATAATGTTTAATATTGAAACAGCTAACACTTATAATATGAACTTCAGCTTCCAAAATTAATTGGGATTTAACTATAAGTAGTTCAAAACATGCAAAATTAACATTTAATCGATCAAGTCTATATATTGTATCATTAACATTTTCACTTACGGCAAGAATCAGACTTTTACCAATACTAATAGCAATGCTCTTCTAAAAGTGAGATTTAAACTGGTTTACTTTAGCAGATAAATTACACATAGTAAGCTTAAACCCAACTGATTTTCAACTTTTCCCATTTGTACAATGTAGCCCATCTTTTTGAAAGGGGAAGAGTTTTGAAAATTAATGTTTTCACTAGGATTAAACCAGTACCTCCCATTTTCCAATCCCATGACATAGCAAGCTGCTGCTTGGGCAGCAATTGGGTGTCATTGGGTCCCTGCATATAGGATTTTCTAAAGTAAGGTATTGAGAATAGTGAGATCTGGTTCTGACAAAGGATGATTTCCCCTTTGCTTGCCACTAATATGTACTAATTTTCTCCCAAAAGCTCCTAAAATGTTATTTTTAAATCGACTCGCATGCAAAAAAACGAGTTCGGTGACCCCCAATTTTTATATTAAAAATTCGTTCTACATCGATAAAATATTATTCATGCCGATTTTTACCAGCAAATTTCAGTCAGATCTATCATGGACTAGACACCTTAAAACAATAGTTCAAGTCCTTTCCAAATTTATCATAGATTTTGTTTAATTTTCGAATACATAGGCCTAAGGAACTTTTTGGTACAGTTGCAGTGTAGATTCAGTTTATAGTCTTTCATGCCCAAGACAGCCCTTTCTATAAGAAAATCTCTTATAGGTCTATGTATAATTCATTTTATGAAAAAAGGTGGACTTGGGTTAGTTATTCAATTGTAAGCTTGAAATACACTTGACTGCTCTCATTAAAAATGGAGATCCTGAGAACAGAAGTGAGCATAAAATTGGGGTCTTGGGGCAGTGGATCCTGGCCGTGGCACATACCTATAATAGATAGGCTATACCTTTAATATTATGTGAGTGCCCCCCCCCCCTCCTGAGGTAGGCCAATAAACTGCATAGCACATAAATAGATCATAAACTGTACCACCAGACATGAAAGCACATACTGAAAGATCAATCTGTTCTAAATAATTCACTCCAAAAAAATATCTTTTTTACAAAATTACACTGAAATTTTCCATGCAATATGCACTGGTCTAGGCTGAAAAAAACTATTTTATTTGAATTAATAACAGTAAATGGTGACACTGAGACATAAATTAAGGTTTAAATATCATTTAAATGCATGGTTTTTCCATAAAGATCAGTAAAACTTCTAAAAAATGATTTTTTAATAAACATTTTTATGGTTTTGTTATATTTTACTTATTTTACTTAATTTACCACTTTTTAGGCCGGTAAATTATGATGGCGGTAATTTACCGGTAATTTACCATGTAAATTAACCGGTAAATTACCGATTTACATCACTGCACATGACATAATTGGCACTTAACATAGAGCAGGCTATGTATGCAATTGATGATTAGGATCATAGGTGTCAATCATGTGGGAGGGGATAAGGGATATACAGTGTGTCCCAGAAAAAACATTACAATCTGTGCGTGTACAGTTCTTCGCTTTACTGGATAATCAGAAAAATAGTAAGAGTGTTGTTTTGTAGTCTGGTTTTATAGTTAATGAACAGACCTCAATATAAAGTTTGTTTCATTTCATTCGGTCATCTAGAACAGAAGTTATGCTTTGTCAAATACTTTGATGTAAAATTTTGTTTTGTTTAACAAGTTATTTGCACAGAGGGAAAAAACAGACCTTCGTTTGGATATTAGCCAAACAAGCCAGTTTTTCTGGATGGCTGAAATGATAATTGGGTTTAAAATTGATCTCCTCTCCTGGACAATGGTACATTCAAATCGATGACTTGGACGTCCGGAGATGTGATAAATTTACTATAGTTTGTGTTATCAGAATTTTGTGTTATTCCACTAATTGTTTATCACACAGAAAATCAATGCATGGGACTCCAAAATTATTTTGTGCTATCCGGGTTTTTGTGTTAACAGATTTTTTGTTAACAAGGCTCCACCGCGTATGAGATATTTGTTTACAATCAGCTTCCAATTTTATACACTGACAAGCCAAAAAAAAGTATTAAACTGAAGTATTAAAAAGTCTATTTTCTATTCTTTTTGTTCTTTTTGTTATAATTATAACAAATTATAACTTTCAAATATATATCAACATATGTGGGGTGTTTAATATGAAGAATATATGCATGCGCGTAGCCAGGGGTGTGCGGAGGGTGCGTGCACACCCCGGGTTCGATGCCAAAACCTGGAAAATTAGCATATTTTTACCAATTAGAGGTCATTCTGCATCCCGATGTCAACCATAAAAAGCCGATCCTGGCTACGCGGGTGATATGGATAGTTTTAGTTACATTTCTGCTCTTCTTTTTATGTTACAGAAAATTAATCAAGTTACAGGTGTTGATGTTTGACCTTGAAAATTGAAGAATTTGCCAAACTTGACTGTCATTCACTGACATGTATAGTCAACTTGAAAATCTTGTGTTCCAGATATAACACCCAATTATCTCCCAATGAATCGGTGCCAACACCATACCTGCCAACTGTCCATATTACGGCCCCGGCTCCCCTGTACCTGGGCATAGTGGGGAAGTAGTTATAGGCGGGGATCTGACCAGGAATTGATAGAAAACTACGTCCCTGCATACCCGGGGCATACCCAGGCCAGGGCGTATGCGGGGACATTTTTGCACTAAAATGGGCCAGGAAAACTACCCTGGGACTATATGTGTAATTATATTCATGATGTTTTTAAGGACAGGAACTGAATCTGGCTGGGGATCAACATCATACTGATACATACCATGTAAACTGGACTAGACTAAACTTACACAAATATTTTGTCTGAGCAAAGTAGAATCCATAATCGCTACAGTTTGGCTTGGCATACCCCGGTACTCATGCCATGTGCCCGGGGTCAAGGAGCGGGGACTGACCAGGGCCGTAACAGAAAATTGTCCCCCGCCTTGCTGGGCTGTACCCGGGGTTGTAACGGGGCCATTACAAATTTCAATATTACGGCCCTGGTCAAGTCCCCGCCATGCCCGGGTAGTTGGGAGCAGGGGATGCATTTGATAGCTGCATAAGAATTGGGCTGCTGATTTCAAACTTGGCAAGGAGGGAATGGACCTCATCATGGTTACTTATTTCTTGATTTTTAGTGTTCGTAATTTCTCAACTGTTTGGCAAGTTTTAATTTTTCTGTAACATAAAAACAATAACTGATCAGTGATATTTATTTGAAACTATTTATTCATCATATCGTGGAATTACATATGAATATGTCAATAAAATCCTCATAGATTACATAAACCTCTTTGTTCCATAGGCCATTAATTTATCACTTTTGCATCTTCTGTCAAATTTAACCCATAAACTGTCAATTTTTACCAACACTGGCATGTTTGGACCAAATCAAACAGGGAGATGTACTACTTAATTACTAGTCACCTGTGGTATATGGCTGCGCAATAGGAAGTCATCGATATGTAATATTAGTGATATTTTGTGATACACTGAAGGGTGAGGGTGTGTGAAATTATGAAAACTCTGCATTTCATATTAAAGGAGCTTGGTCTGGTTTTTCAAAATTTTGTTCTCAATTTCATATGAAAGAAGACCACTAGAGAGATCTAAATTTTAAATTTCATCTGAATCGGTCAAATCGTTTTGATTTTGTGAGCAATTTTGTATTTCGGAGCCGCCTATATGTTACTGTGTAAAATTAATTATGGTTACCATAATTAGACACATTTTCATATATCTCCAAAACGGAACATAACTCAGCCGTGAAATTTCACACGGGTTGTAAGAAAAATATGAGCAACCTTTTGGAACCAAAATCTAAAAAAGTTTGAAAAAAGTTGAGGCAATCAGACCATGCTCCTTTAAAATTTAATCTTGCGTTATAAAATAAATTGAAGGTTAAAAGGGCATTGGACAAATTTTTGAAATTGTATTTGTGGATGATTTACACTTAATATGTTAGTAAATAACAGTCAATTACCAGATATCTGGAAATTTTTGATCAAAACCGTCAGAAAAGTAAAAAATAATAATTTTATTTTGTTAATTGATCTTGGGTATGAGGCTATTCTCTAAACGCATTCATTGATGCTATGTATCAAGAAAGAGCCAAAGATTTGTTTATAAAACATTCCTTTCATATCATAGATTGCAGATAATTCTAAAGAAATTTGGAGATTACATTAGAGATATCCTAAAAAAGCCTATTTTAAAAATTCAACTACAGAGGGCAGTATTTATCGTTGTCTTACTCTAGTATTACTTGTAGTATATTTATGCAAACTTGTGGTGTATTGCTGCAAAATTCGAGGTGTGTTGCTGTAAAGTCGAGATGCACTGATGCAAACTCGTAGCCTATTGCCGCAAACTATCGTGATGTGTAACAAACTCGTGGTGTATCTCTGCAAACTCGAGGTGCACTGATGTCAGCTTGTGGTTTACTGATGCAGACTCGAGGTGTATTGCTGTAAACTCCCGGTGTGTTGCTGCAAACTCAAGGTGTATTGCTGCAAACTCGTGGTGTATTGCTGCAAACCCATGGTGTATTGCTGTGAACTCGTGAGGTTGGTTAAAAACTCATAGGGTTTTTGTCTGCTGTGGCTTGCCATACGGATTCTCCCTGCATGGTGATACGTACTAGCCTAGAACTCTCAACACACACGTATTTGAAAAGGGGAATTCCCACGAACAGAGCAGCAAAAGCAATGATTTTGCAGAACCAGTTACCCTATATATACTCGCTGTTCTGAAAACGCTCGAATCAGTTCCATTGTATTTTTATTGGGGTTTAAAAATCTTTGGTAGGGAACCAGCCACCCAGGCAAGCCACTGACTGATGTGACAGAGATTTCGCTTACTGTTGCATAATAAATTGGAAGCAGCGAGCGAGTCTCGTGATCGAGAAAACTTTGTTGTGCAAACTTTAATGATCGGAAAATATCTCTTCCATAATTCCATTTTTGTTTTGCCGAGTTTGCAAACAGGTACTTTGGCAAATATGCATGTATATGTGCAAAATCTAGAAAAACAATATTGGAAGTTATACCAGGACATCAGGTTGGTTGATGGAAGTGTTCCCCTCATTGGCAACCATGAATCATCCATCACAGGATTGGAGCCTGCCGTCTGGTCTAAGGTAGGGCACAGATTTGGATTGAACAACGCTGCACTTACAGTTGAGAGAACTTCATTTTTTTTTTGAAAATAAAAATGTTCAATCATTGGCGTCACATGCTCTTGATGTAAAAGTCAAAAATTAAAGGGGCAATTCATGATCCACTTTTCATCCTGAAGGTCACCCCTATCAAAATAGAGTTTTTTAGCTAGAACAAATCCTTGACTTGTATATTACGATTTATCCGAAATTTCTGGCAGTGGTATTGCAATTGGTACCACTGCCAGAAGCCAGCTCTGCAATCAAGCCTATCGCATAAGTGCACATACCCAATGTCCCAAGAAATGATCATTTTTATCAAATACGCACTGCAACACTCCACAAACATGACAACGGGTTAAGAATATTTATACCAAATTTACCTATTATAAACACTTCCCTATATGTTTACAAATAGTAAACCAAGCATACCGTTTGATTTATCTGATCCGAACAGTGCAATTTTCGATTTAATTCAAAAAGGTTCCTTTCATGAATATGGAAAAAGAAATTTCTGGTTCTTCAAGTACAATTAGTATTTTTCATTTTATGCACAATTTACCGTTATATGTGATGGACTGTAATGTACAGCTTGCCTCAAGCCAAAAACAAAGTTTTTTGGCTTACGTGTTTCTCGAGCAAATTACGATCCCCAAACCATTCTTTCAAATATATGCTTGTATTTTTGAGAAAAGTGAGAAAATATGTCATTTTCTAATTTTACTGTCGGGACCCGATCAGCCTGGATTTATAGTTAATGGAAAAGACTTCAATATCATGTTTATTTCATTTCAATCAGTCATCTAGAACAGAAGTTATGCTTTGTGTTTGTCACATGTCAAACACTGGGATGTAAAATTTTGTGGTCCAATTTTACGATTTTGAAACTTCACAATTTTGCACGGTAACTTTCGCTTGAATAACGTTCTATTGAATATTGTCCTTGTTCTGATTACTAAACCGTAACAATGATTAGTACTGTTTTATTTTGTACAGCTATCTTTTACCTATGCTGGAAAAATGAACAAATTTGATGAAAAGAGATACATTTCCACGCTGACACATTTTTATTTTATTCCAAAACATCCCTGCTTTGTGACCAATAATCATCGAATTGGACCAGACAAAAATAAACTCAAATATTTGATAAAACATAAATTTGTTGTACTCTATACCGATTGAAATGAAACAAACATTATAAAATGCAATCTTTACATACTTTCTGCCTTTCCGTTAAACCTATTAAAGAAAATTACACACAAAGATTGTAAGGTTTATTCTGGGACACCCTGTATGTTGTACTTTCAAATGTATGAAGGGATCTTAAATTGTGTTATACGTGAGGCAGATCATTCCACCAATGTATTTGAAATCTTCTCTATCAGGCCCGACAACTGTAGCATAGCCAGTAGGATTGGTAGTGGGCGCAGGGTTTTTCCCTGACAAAGGATCAACTGGGAAAAATGAGAAGGCTTTTGGAAGGACAAGAAGGAAAAAAGAGGAAGAAATCTGAGGTGAATGTAAAATGAATGTAGGGTGATTTTCCCCTATGGACCTTTCTCCTCTATTAAATATAAATTAAAAAAACTTAGATTTTTGTTTATTGTAGTTTTTAAAATCGAGGTCGACTTATTTTAGGTCTATTCCAAAATCAGATTTTTTAAAATGAATGCATTTGGAAAACATTTAAAGAAATGTGGATGAACAGGTAAAAATGGGTAGAAATGTGTTTGCTCCGAGGTTTGCTCCCTCACCTACCCTCCAAAAAGTATGACTCTGCCACTGCCTTAGTCCTGAGTAGATTTTTTTCCATATTTTTTAATGTCTGAGGGGACCACAAGTCACTGTTTAGACCCTGTGTTTAGACATCTATGTCATTCTAGTACCCCACAATATTGCTCCATGTTTTCTATCATTTGGTATCTTCACAGGTTTCAAAGTGGCACCAATAACCGGAAAGGTTAAAAAGGGGTAAACTAGATAGGTTCCTAGCTGTGCTTCTGAGTGAATGGTATGTTGGCATTGTTATTTTGGTAGGATTTAGTGGGAAGAAGCATTCTGTCTTCACTGTTTAATTGGTGTTTTACTTATTTGCCGTTGTTGTACTGGACCCTAGCGGAACCTTATGAACGTCGACCATGCATGGCTAAATTCCTAGGCAATTTATTTGTGTTGTGTGCTCTTAAGACCCCCCCCCCCGTGTATCTCTTCTAATATGATGAAAGGGAAGTGTAATGAATACTGATAATGTATATCCTATATGTGTTGGTAAACATATCTTAGGTGTTGAAGGTCATATAAAACCTTCAGGTGTTGATTTTCACATGAGTTGCACTGTAACGAATGTGCAAAAAGAAGGTAAGCACTATACTGCAACAACCACTTCATATTTTCAACAAATCAGAAATAACGACCATAAAGGATCTACTCCTTGCTCAAATATATGATATAATCAACACAAAAATTTACCACATTACCACATTGGCCCGTATTATAGATAGGTATAGCTAAACCACGGTTTTTACTGTTCAGGAATGATACGTACTATTGCTGCTTTCAAATGGAACATTTCAATGAGCCATGATGTTGGCGAGAAATTACAACCATGGATTAGCAAGACACGTTTCTTGAATACGAACCCTTACTCTCCAAAAGCTCATGTACAGCGTGATCTATCATCTATATTGGTATAAAACGTGTCACATTGGTACGTAAACGATGTAGAAAATTGAATATGTTTATTTATTAAGCTGCACTTTGATGAAAAACCTGAAAAAATGTGGAACTTAGTATGGGTCTATTGTTAAAATCAAAGCCCACCGCAGTTGGCCTTTTATTTGGTAGCCGACATCAAATGCTGTAAAAAGTGTGTTTAGAAAGCGAAAGCAAAAACATGTTTAGACAAGGAAGTGTTAAGAGTATTGTCACTGATGTTGATGTTTAGAAATCAAACATCAGTGTTTAGTGAAATGACACATCGGATGTTTGGTATTGCTTAGTAAAATGACACACGATGTTTAATATCTAAACATGTTTACAAAGTGAATGCAAAAATAAGTATTTCCTCGCTGAAGTCATCTTTACTGCAAGTTTTTACCTACTTACACATATCCGTGGGCCAGACCATAAACCGTGACCAGTCAAGTATGAGGTTGCAGGTACAGCGTGACCAGAGTTTTTCAAAACACCACTTGGGTTGAGGCCAAAAATTAACACTTTTTCCCCTATTTACATCTAAAGTTGTTAACCGATACCATTTTCACCCCGGGGTTTTCACACTATATAGTTTGAAAAAGTATCCTATGTCTTGAAAATGGCTGTTTTTTAAACCCGACACGTTGTCATCTGATTCACCCTTTTAAAAATCCTCAAAAAAAAAAATCACCCTCCCCCACACACACACACAAATAACTTTTTCCATGGTCGACCTGCAATATTATACTGACTGGCCCGGGGGTATTAACTGATTTTGCTTAGCGGCAAGCCTTTCCGATCCAACCTTAGGACGCACAATTAGATTTCCAGGGGGAGCAGATAAAGAATGCATGTAAACTCGATTTTTACCAGAATATTTGTGGTAATTTTATTCAGCCACTTCCCCGCTTCCGTCAGAGAAAAAAATATACGGGTCCCCGTTTGGCATCAGGTCCCCCTTACAAGTGTTTGAGAACGGTCCCTTAACTGATCTGCAAAAATTCGGTCTTTAGTTTCATGTGAAAGATCACTAATAAACAGGTTCATTTCTGAATTTCAGTTTTTATTTGGGTCCATCTGTACACTGTTCACTCACCTATGGAAATTGTATCCACTTAATTATGTTGACCTTAACAAATAAAAGTAGATAACAAATAAAAATTCATTATCATAAACAAAGGAGTTCTATTGACCTACTCATCTAGTTCTCTGTTTATTTAGACTTTGCTATAAAGGCTATAATAAATGTAGACATGGATCAATTCCAGGCAAATTTCCTGATTATTGGAACGAT
>JXSR01S001880.1:154274-164863 GCA_000969725.1 Ophiothrix spiculata
AAAAATGTATATTGCAAAATCAGTGACATTGGAATTGACCATAATGACTTTCACCTGTAAAATAGTGCAATTTTGAACAATTGGTTTGACTCTTTTATACCCTTAAGGCCAGACAAGATCAGATGCATGTAATACATGACCAGACAAGGACTATTTCCTTAAATCTTGTTTACTTTTGGAAGGAAGTTGATTGTTGAATTTGTCAGTCAATGTCATGTCCAACTAGCCTTTATACTAGGTGACCATCTAAAGTGACCAGTAGGTAAAAGTCAATCAAAAGGGGCTGATAATTTTCTGAGACAATCATTTAACTTAATTTCTATACAATAAGAAGCTACAGAATAATTTGCTTGGAGTGTCAAGAACTTGGTAATATGTGACCTGTCATTTCAAAAGGTACCTTAACGAGTCCCAAAATCAAAATAAATATTTGGTTTATTTTCAAAGCTGATTGAGACTTAAGGGGTTTTCTAAGAGATGCAGTTGCTTACGACTGTGGGATAACGATTTATTTCATAAATAGTAACGATTCAAAAAATTGTTTTCACCCTTTTTGCGTACACAAATTTCAATGCACACGTAACGCACGCTTTACTAACGCATTTAGTTAATCGTGCGCTGCATTGCTGTGTAATATATACGCGGGAAATTATGGAGACGCAGATGTGCCATCAAAATAATCAAAATTTATTTAAAAATGTCTGTTTTTGTCATTTTTATTGAAAACTAACATGGTGACCCTATATTTTTATTTCAGTATTTTGAAGTACGCCAAAAAATGCTTTAACATATGTAAAAATTAAAAAAATCAATGGAAAATTTATTATTTTACAAGCACTTTATGATCCAACTTTTTTTAGTTTTCCCTATAGATGAGTTAACATAATACATCATGCCCGGCAGTGTGCGCGGTCATATCCATTGTTCCTTGCCTGGCACTGCTGGCACTATGCACGCGCAGAAGGTTTTATTTAGGACACGTGCTTTCAAAATTCACGCCAAATCAAGTAGTATTGAAATGTGCAGCAATCATTTGTTGTTCCCTCATGCATATCTGTTGACATGCTCCTTAACGTAACCGTGTTGATAGACATTAGTGTCAACTCATCTATACTTTGTGTGGTAAATCGGATGATTTTTGGAAAATATGTACTTTTTGAAATACCTGTATCACAAAAACGAGCACGGTGACCTATATTTTTTTTGTTATCAGCACAAATAAATCTACCAATTACTAAATTTTTAAGAAAATCAATGGAGAGCTTGCATCTCTGAGAAAATCTCTTAAAGGTCTAAAATGTCACCTTAATTTTGATTATTGAATGTTTAGTTGCAAAGTTGCAGTCAAATCTGTTTATGGCCTGTAGCTGATTCTGAAAAAGATAGTTTTGGATGTTATTACCTGATATAATTCTATACATGACAAAGCCTTAGTAACGTTTCTGATAAAATTAAAAATTCCACCTCTGACATGATTTTTAACTGTGTTAACCTTCAATGTCCCATAGCACATATATTACTAGTATAAAGTGTTAAAATGAAGAACCCCTTTCACCAATTCCCTTTGATATTTTTTAGCTTACTGAGTTTGTTTTGGGTAGATAGTAGTACCCTCCAAATGATTTGGTTTAAATATGTTTACTTTTATGGCCATTTGTTGAATTAAATTCGGGATCCCGAATTAAATTCCACATGTATAAGTATAGCAGGCCTTCTCAAATAGCGGCCCGCGGGTCAAATCCGGCCTGCGAACTACTTTTATTTGGCCCTTTGATCGCCTTTGGAATACAGATGTACATAGGAAAAGCATTGAAAAAGGTCTTAATTTGGCCCTCCTAGACATATTTTTGAACTTGTGTTTGGCCTTAATGGCCTGCCAACGAATTTAATTGAGAACCCCTGAAGTATAGGAAAGCATGCATGTGTTTTTTATCCATTTTTCAATGGCAAAACAATTTTTGGACAAAATACTCTTGAAAACATTTTCAGAAAGGCACATTCCTTCATTTTATGCTGTTTTTACTAAAAACCATTTTGATCAAAATCTTATAGTTTTGTTTTAATGGTCAGATTACTTCAACTATTTTCAAACTTTTTGAGATTTTGGTACCAAAATATTGCTTATATTTATCTCATAACCCATGTAAAATTACATGGCTGGATTATGTTCCGTTTTGGAGTTATATATGAAAATGTGTCTAATTACGGTAACCATAACTAATTTATACAGTAACGTATAGGCGGCTCTAAAATACAAAATTGCCCATGAAATCAAAACTGTTTGACCGTTTCAGCTGAAATTTGAAACTTAAAACCTTTTCAGTGGTCATCTTTCATTTGAATAATTTAGTTTTGAAAAATCAGACCAAGCTCCTGTAGATTGATATGATTGGTCACATATGTATAGACAAAAGTGCATGATATTTAATTAAAGATTGTTGAAACAGAGCCAGAACACATGTCAGGTTGCTTCACCTTCAGTTGTTTGCACATTTCAAATCTCAAAAACATTTGTGGAAAAGCTTTTATATATATAACGTAACAGCATACAGCTCATCAGTGTCCATATATGGAGGTCTTTACTAGGCCACTAATTTATAAGTGACTTTGTTGCAAAATATCATCATGACATCCATCCAATGACTTCCAATAAAATGGTTCTGAAATTTCAGGGAAGGTGCTTTTGTGAGACACAAATGATAGTTTCAAATGTTCTATGAAGCTGACCATCTAGGTCTATGGTGGAAAAAAGCGGTACTAGTGTTTTTCTATGGTCTGTTGCTTGAAAATTCAACTTGATCCCATCAGAAATCCAAGCTTCAAATCTAGCTTGTGTCAGAACTGTACTGTGGAACATCTGAGCGGAATCAGCCGTAGAGTTTAATAGAACAGCCTATTTGCCATTATAATCTCTTCATTAGTGTTGTATTTCCAGCTTCTGTAAGAGCAGTGTCATATTATATGTTTTCAATCTTTCAAAAAAACATCCTGTTTAACCTGATTGTGTTCTTAGGCGCTAAGAAATACAACCTGTTTGTGGTAGAAGCAGAGTGTTAAATATACTGCTGCAAACTGCCTTCCATGGAATGATTTTGTTTCCCATTGAGTAAGATTGAATCAATTGGGTCAAAATAGAAATGCATCTATAGAAGAGTTCTATAGTATACAAATATTGAATGCCTGAGAGTGCAATAGTACAAAATATATCATGAGGTCAAATTTTGACTTTTCATTTCACGAGGCGTAGCTGAGTGAAATGGATCATTCCAAATTTGACCGAATTATATATTTTGTACTATTGCACATGCATAGGCATTCAATATTTGTTTTATATCATGATATCACACAGGTTTGTTCCATGCCATGCAATGGAAATTTTTTTTGCACGGCTCAAATCACTGCAATCATGATATAAAATGTCATATAGTTTTACCAAACTTTTTGAATTTAAATAGTAAGGAATAAAGCATCCTTGCTCTTACCAAATGGACTGCAATTACATGTACATATACAAATGATTTTCCAGCACATGAGCCAGCCTAACCATGTTAACATCTCCCCTTTTGAAGACTACAGGTTGTAACAGAAAACAATTATACATTTGTGTTTGCAATATTATGAGGAAAGTAAAAACATTGAAATCACAAACTTTCCTTTATTTGAAAGGCTGTTTAATTTGCTACATGAAGCAGCTTAAGTGATCTCATTTAATGGTCAGGGTCAAAAGTTACGTCCGTTTAAGTAAGGACCGGTGAAAACCACCTGGGCTGATTTCACCATTATTTCAGCGTAAACAGTTTTTTTATGATTCGATGAAGATTAACAATGCAGTGAGATAAAATGACAAAATGCACACTTCATTTAAAATAATTTTCATGTTTTTATTTTTTCATATGATAAGAATTAATCACGGATAAGTTTATTATAAAACTTATGTTTCAATTGTTTAAAATATTACTCATATCCCAAAGTAAGCATAAACAATTGCATCGAAGACTCTGTATCTTTGGTGGGAAGTGGAAAGCAAAGTGTTTAATTCAATAATCCTTTTACATTTTTTCACACAGTTTCGGTTTAATATTCAAAGGGTAATTTGGAAATTAAAATTAATTTTCCTAGCTAAATTATTGATAAAAATTGAGTTTTAAAGAAATTTAGTTAAGAAATGACTGTTTTCTTTGACCTCTGGGTAGTATTAAAGTGATTGCGTACTGACTCTGCCATTTAGCGGATATGCTGTCTTATCATATAAGATATCTCTTTAAAATATTCTAGAGTCCAGTTCAACATCAAGAATACAGCAGTTTTGAGAAATTTGGTCCTCATGCCAAGGGTAAACATGCCAAATTAAAGTTCCTTCTAAACTCAAATTATTTAGTGTATATGTAGGACGTAGAATAGTCCTTGTTTGCTTGTCCTTTTTAGGTCCTAACTGCATACAATATGTTTTTGTGGCTTCATAGGGATGATATAGGTTAAAGTTTACTGAGACTAAACATTCTGTATAATTATGGTTTCAGCCACCAGTTTCTGATACCAAATGAGTCCTAATATGTTGGTAAACAGGGAAAGTCCCCAACAAGTACATATCACCATGGTTTAATTTTTGGTTTGTATAGGATAACAATCTCTTAAGAATATTGGTCAAAGGGGGTTTGGCGGTACACAGATTCTCCACCCATTTCTTGGAAGCGGGCCTTTTTTCAAATTGTTTTTAGCAGCTTTAGTGAAATAATGCACTTCCTCTTATTTCAAAGTTGATGTTTATGTGGTTTTATTGTGATTATATTGTATTAGATAGGATTTAGAGTGAATTTACATCCGTCAATTAGTATATCAATCTATAAGGAAACTGAGTTCCTTATAGATTGATATACTAATTGACGGAAGTGTGTTTTATTAAGTTTTCAACCTAATTTTAGCGCTTTTCAGCTCAAATTGTCATATTTTTATGGGGAAAAAGCAGTTCCTGAGACCTCAATTCAGGGGGAAATATCAGTTCTATAGACCATATTTTTTTAATGAAAAATCAGTTCCGCAAGACCCTATGTTGGATATTGCGGATATCACATATCTACCAAACAATTTTTGAGGACCCCCCCCCCTGATACTAATAGTATTTGCTACTGCATGTACGAAGCCAAAGCAAGGAAAGTCCAATGCTAGGACTTCTTTTAGGGTTGAAGAAAATCTTGAAATCGTGGAACTTGGAAGCAGACATTCTGGACACATAGCTTCACGGTGCATGTGATGAGGTGTTTAGAGTGTAATGATTGATGCTGTGACCCTTCCAATAAAGCAAATAAAGAAATAGGAAAATACACAGGGAAATTTGCATTAGGCGCTTTACCATACCTTTTCTCATTTTTCTTTACCTTTAAACAGATGTTTGGTGATGTATTAAAGGATAATGGTGTCATACTTGCCAACTGTTCCTATTTAAGAGGAACGGTTCTGTTTTTGGCAAAAGAAAAAGGTAATTTTAGGCAATCCGTTCCTCTTTTTGTAAAACTCACACTATAATAAAGTATAGGAAAAAGGGAAATGTTCCTCTTTTTGGACAAAAATGTGCCCATTTGTCCCTCCTTCCAGTTTTCAAATGTTGGCAAGTATGTGGTGTAATTTTTCAAAATGAATTTTTAAGTTTTAAGTGAAAGACCATCATTTAAGAGATTTTAGATTTTTAAGTTCAAGGTGAATCAGTTCACAATATTTATTTTATGTGATATTTTGTATTTCACAGATTTCCATGCCCATGTGAACTTATTTATGGTTACCAAAATTTAACTTGTATTTTAGAAAAAGGGCATGTTACATTTCATTATCATCAGTTAGTTGACTGAGGATGCATTTTCTAGCAGAGAATAGTTGTGAAAAATATGAACATTGTTGTGATATGTTTGAATTGTTGATGTACAATTTGTATTGTATACCGTTGTTATCAGTGGAAAAACAACAATTTAAAAAAAATCTATACTGAGTACTTATTTGCAACTTTGGCTCAAGACACAAGGTATCTAGGTATGTGGAAGAATCCTGAAATTTATTGTTGGATTTTTGCTTAACATGATCTGGTTTAATTGATATTAAATGAAAGATTACAAATCTTAACACAAAATTAATATCTAGATTAAGTGGGATATGTGAAGTTAATTTGGTTAACAAGTGATGTTACTTTATGTCTAACGGCTGAACATAACCTGAAAAAATGGGATTGGACATGAATTTTGCAAATTTAAAAAAGTTGATCGACTCACTTTAATATTTGTAAGGAAAATACTTAGTGAATACTGCAAACAGATTTCAAAGTCTCAAATTACATTTTAAAAATATGAGTTTATTTATCCTCGGTGTCCTGGATTTGGTCATATTGTTATTGTCATTTCTCAATCTTATAGTCCTTTGGTCACATTGTTATTGTCATTTCTCAATCTTATATAGTCCTTGGTCTTTATTTTTCCCATTTAATATCCTCGAAACACTATGAAATATGGCTCCTTCTTACCCCATTTAATGTGAACACACAGGATTACTTGTAGAGATAAGACCATATAGAGCGTTTTGGGCAGTTTTTCCAAAATGCTGTATATTTTGTAGTATAATTTGTATTTGTAAGTTTTATATATAGATTTTGGTGCTCAATTCTTTTATTTAAAAAACATGTTTTTAATGGTGGATCCATCTAAAAATGTTACTCCACATGTTATAGCTGATCTGATGAACTGGTCAAGTAAGCGTCAGTTTTCAATCTTACAATCTTAGGTTGAACGCTCATGTTACCACTTTATTGGTTCTTTTTATGTACAGCCCATACTGAATTAATATATACTATACAAGATGGAATGCATGAGACTCGGGCGCTCTATCAGATTGAAAGAGTTAAGACATATCTATTCTTATTTTTTCTTCATTTGGAGCCTAAGTTCAATATCTACAGGTTTGAATTTCGCTTGGTATAAAGCTGACTAGCCGTTGTGACACTCGGTGTCCAATTATTGCTCTCTGGAAAGGATGCCTACTCTCGTCCATCATTTCAATATTTCTTTCTTTCTGAGAAAACCACCACAGTGGTAAGTTTATATGGCCTAGTTGATCCATTTATACTAAAAATCGTCATGTGTGGGAAAATGGAATTTTACTAGGAATCAGGAGGAAGGGCAATCCCTAATTTGTGGTGGATGGTGATGGGCAAAAAGTGACACCATTCAAGCCACAATCATCTTAAATTTGAATGAATTATCCAAAAAAAAAAATAGAAAAGGGCATGTAAATCCTTTACTTACCATATACTAACAAGTGTATGAAATACATTTTGACTTAAAGAAGACAAATATACATTTAACTTAAACACAGATGTTGGGTGTGTTTCACTAATCAATGATCCTCTAACAATTATGTTCCAGGCAACGAAAGCACGATAAGTAAGACATGTTAAAATATTATTTTCTATTCAAGAGACATTTGGATGACAAGCAAATTTTTTGTGTAACCACAAGTTTTGTTCCTCTTTACATGTACTTTTTTATCTGATTTTCATAAACATATTTGTAATCAGACCATGTCCACGAAAATAAAAACATATGCCCCTTGAAGTCAAATTGTCTAAAATTACACAGTATCACTCATACAAGAGATTTGTTCTTTTCAGGAATGACATACAAAAAACGTCTTAAAGGGACATCAGGTTTATACAAGATTTAGATCACTGATGACACACAGCCTATCTGAGATTTGGATCAGATCCAGATCAGAAGTTTGAAAATTAGCAGTCTAAATTTAGACCTATTTCCTTTGGCTCACACGTAGGTGATGCTATATTTAGAATCTGGCAACCCTGTGATAGTCTCAAGAAGAACCCTTGCCAATTTCTGAGACTGAATAATTGGGATGCCGAATAATTGGCGTAGATCCATTTAGTTAAATTTTTGTACAAAAAAGGGGTTATTGGAGTAAAAAGCGAAGTATAAAACTAAATTTTATTAGCCCGTCTAGAAGATTTGGAATAACATAATTGTGTTTATTGCTGTAAGAACACTTCTATAATTTTTTGAGGAAAGGTAAAAATACAATTTTTGTAATATTTTCTTCAATACGTGACCCAATAGAGATACACGTAAATCGAATCCTAAATTTGCGTTTTAGAAATCAATCATCCCTTAATTTAGTGGTTTCTATTTAATCATGTCCTATACTGCCTGGGCATGAGGTAGAAGAACAAACCGAGGGCGCCAGCCTCACTGCTTGCTTCGCTTGCTGCTTGTGGTTCTTCTAGACAGAGTGACAGACTACATTTTATGCTTAAGTGAAATTTGTGTATTTTCTAAACTTGAAATTATATGCCTCTTTAAAATTTTGTTTATGGTTGCCTCTTCCATTTTATACCATCTTAACTTGTTTTTGCTCAGTTTCAGGGGCGGACTGGGTTCTCAAACCGGCCGTGGCATAAAAATATTAAATCGGCCCTTTCGACCATGGCAGCGAAGCAAACGTAGCGTGTAACTGGTGGGGTCCAGGGACCCGCCTTAGGGCCCCGGTGGGGTTCAGGGGGCACTGTATGCCCCTGGTAGGGGCCAGGGGATGAAGCCCCCTGAAAATTTGGGGTTTTATGCAAATTTAGGGGTAAAAAAATGTGGATTTAATGACTAATTTTGAAGCAAAAATCATAAAAATATGCACAACACATTTTATTTATTATTCGACACGGTGCCACAAGATCAAACACATTAGCTTAGGATGAACTGAAGCAAAGTTATCATTGTTGTGAGAAAAGTTGCCAGCAGTAGCGTAGCGTGTAACGGGTGCGGTCCAGGGGCCCGCCTGCGTGCCTTAGGGCCCCAGTGGGGATCCAGGGGGCAAAAGTCCCGGAAAATGTTGGTATTTTTGCAAATTTAGGGGTCAAAGAACATTCTGTAAGTCCTTATTTGCGGCCGCACACCTATACCAAAGTAAACTTGAGTTGAGTAAATCCCCCCTCCCCCCCCCCTAGAGCGCTCTTTAAAGCCTGATTACGGAATAACCGGCCCATATCGGACTCAAGTCTTCTTCCCTTTCTTCTCTTCTCTTTTTCTTTCTCCTCCTTTCCCCCTTTCTTTCAAGTTGTCCGTTTTCTTTCTTCTTTGTGAGTAACCAGCCCTGAGCAGCCTAAAACCAAGCGGCCTATGTGGCGATCGCCAAAACGCCACCGTTGCCAGTCCGCCTATGCTCAGTTTGCTTAGTTTCTTATGTTAAAAATATAAGTGAGTTATTTTGTATATTTGAGCCATATCTCTTTCTAATATCAGTAAACCTGTTCTGATTTCATGATTTTATGCCGTTGAGAAATGAGTATATCTGGTGACTGTTTACTCGATTTCCCAGCTAGCACTCCTAGCAAAATTTTGCTTTGGTAACCTTTGATTTCAAACACCGCAAAGATAGATAACGATGGTCTAGACAATGGAATAAATGCACATTTGTGTCACGAGCAATTCATCCATGACCACAATGGTTTAGCAAACTTCAAACAAAGATAAATGAGAATATGACTACACCCAATGCTGTCATTGGTGGTGTTCGACACTCATTGGTTTACCATTTGTTTAAAAATACATGTTTTTAAAAATTGGTGTAATCCATTTCAAAACAAAAAAGTAGAAAAGAAGTGTTATTTTCTAAGCAAGAAAAGAAAACGGGTTTACTTTAAGCTTATTCTAGATTTACTCAGTTTTTTCTTCAAAATTCTTGAAAGTCGTGTGTTAGTGATCAGTAATCGGGAGTTGTTGATAACATGATGGTAGCAATTGGCCCGAGCCAAAATCCTTAGAGGGAACACTGGTTACAACCTGGATAATTGATCTGTTATAGATTTTGTAGTGATTATCTTTGCCATCATTCATTTCATTAAACTGAAAAGAAACATTTTCCATAGAAACTACTGCCTTTAATAATATAGAAAGGTTTTTAGAGTTGTTTAGGTCAGATAGTCTAGACAACAAACATATCAGTAATCGATGGTACAAAATACGTCATCAGATAGAGCACAAATCAAGCAGAACCCACAGCCTCCCTCGTGGATATCTGATATGATTATCTTGCAATAAATATGTCTTAGGATTATTAATGCTGTACATCAATATCTCCCAGCAATGAATTGCTGATGATGGAATGTATGAGATGATAAGGTCCTTAGTGAAAAGAATGTATATCTGAAGACAGTATTCATTATATCTTGCGGCAATTTTGTGCTATTTGATGATTAGAATTATGTAGATTATGCAGGCATCTAACATCAACTAAATTTAGAAAATGACATGATTTTTTATGCATTAAATTCAACATGGTTTTCATTATTTAAATGTTTTGGTGTACGGGTATAGGGCTGGGAAACTACTACAAGGATCTGTTTTCAAATCTCCCTTTAAGGGAGTGATGATTTTGAAAATGTCACCAGTATCATTCTTACTATACATCAGAATGTGATAATTAATTGGCTTCATAAAATAACAAGTTTTTTGAAAATTTAATTGAATTGTGCACCAGTATCATTCTTACTATACATCAGAATGTGATAATTAATTGGCTTCATAAAATAACAAGTTTTTGTAAAGGCT